>BJBW01004625.1:0-30747 GCA_004320125.1 Scolopax mira | reverse complement strand
GGGGGGGGGGGGGGGGGGGGGGGGGGGGGGAAAAAGCCATCTGTTGGTCTGGTTGCAGTGATTTCAGCTGAAACCACGACATCTTTTCAAGGCTAAAGAGCCCCAGCTCTCTCAGCCTTTCCGCATAAGGGAGGTGCTCCAATCCCTTAATCATCTTCGTTGCCTTACCTTGGACTCTCTCCAGTAGTTCCCTGTCTCTCCAGACATGGGGAGCCCAGACTGGATGCAGTATTCCAGTTGTGACCTCACCAGTGCAGAGCAGAGTGGGAGAATGAACCTCTCTCAACCTACTGGTCATATTCTTCCCCATGCACTCCAGGATCCCATTGGGCCTCTCGGCAACAAGGGAACATTGTGGGTGCATGGATAGTTTACTATCTACTAAGACACCCAGAACCTTTTCCTCAGAAATACTTTCCAGCAGGTCCATTCCTAACCTATATTGGTGTCTGGCATTCTTCCTCCTCAGGTGCAGGACCCTACACTTGCATTTACTGAACCTCATTAGATTTTTCTCTGCCCAGCTCTCCAGCCTGCTCAGGTCACACTGGATGGCAGCACATTCCTCTGGAGTGTCAGCTAGTCCTCCCAGTTTGATATCATCAACAAACAAAGACAACAGGATTTTATTTGCTTTTCAAATGAGTAACAGTCCACACTGTCACTTACTGTGGCATAGAAGATATTATGCAATGCTGGAAATTGTGATAATAAATTTGTGAGTTAAAGAATAACACTTAATCCTTATTAAATTATCTTTCTAATATCAATTTTGTCTATTCGAAATGTAGCAAAACACAGCTCCTTCACAATTAGTAAAGATAAATTAGTTGAAATTACTGGAGCATTTTTACTTCTATTGGAAAGCACTGAATTGTAAGTGCACATGCACTACTGTGTCCATCAGAAATGTATCAAAAGTTATATTCTACATTGAAACCTCAAAATCTTTTTCATATTTGCTTCTGTTACAGCAATTTATCATATGTGAGCACCATTTCCAAGAAGTTTCATTTCTTTCCCTAGCTCTTCTTAAAGCAGGGTCATACCATTAAGTCTTTCTATCTTACAAACACAGTCAATAAAAGAGGCAGTTTATATGTATTTTTTAATGACCTTTGCATACATAATGATAACTTATATGTCATATTTGAAAGTTGTATTTCCATACAGTAAACATGTACCTACCCCCAAATATCATACAGGTAAATATGCATACATAAATATACTTTGTTTATTAAAATACAACATAATGTTTTATTTGAACTAAACTTTTGTGTTTATATTAAAATTAATTAGAAAAAAAACACAAACACAATCATCTAAAAATTATTACCTGTCATTATTGTAGCTCGTATTTTGCAGCACTGAAATATATTCAGCTGGATCAAAAGAAAAGAAAATGACAAATTCTGACCAAAAATAAAATGGAACTTTTCATTATAATTTTACAGTTCAAACTAGAGGAAATGTAAAACTATACACTCTAAATAATGAAAAGCTAACATGACATGTAAGTATCATCGGTTTTATTCTCTAGTAAATTCTATACAAAAAAAGAATAATTTTTATTCTTTTTATGAAGGATATAGAAGGATATGTTGTTTTAAAGCCAGCAGTATACCTTCAAATCTGGCTTTTTAAAAGAAAAATGTTGGATTCTGGTATCCACATGTTACCCATGTAGATTACAGGCACAAGTAGGACCAGATTACAGTAATTTTAGATTTTACAGGCTATGCAGAATAACAATTCATAAAAAACATGTTATCTTACACACAGATGAGAAACTACATCTGCATCATTGTCCTTATGATACTAAGCATTAAAAGTGGTTTAACACACAAGAAAAAGTTGGATTTTATCTACTTACTGTTTTCTAATAATTTGTAAAAAAGATAAATACATTATTGTGAAATCTGGAGTTTAATATGAGAACTTAAACTGGGTAAAGACAATAAAAGAATTTTTTTTTAATACATCTCATTCTTTATGCACCTATGCTATGGAGTTTTGCCTACCTAAAACACTTTTCCAAAGAATGTCTATTTTATTCTAAGAAAGATTGGAGAAGAAAAAAAAAAAAAAAAGAAAAAGAAAAAGAATCATTTAATCATTAGTAAAGGTCAATTCTTGTAAAGGTCTGTGTTGCCTCTTTAAAAGCATAAGACGATAACAGAAATAAACTGGAAGCCAGTGGCTTGAGGGACAATCTCTGTCATGCAGCTAAATTAAATAATTTGTGTTGCATTAGTCTTAGGGGCTTTTTTCTAATAATGACTAATACTGGAAAAAAATGCCTCTGGCAGAATCTTTACATTAATTTTGATTAACGTAGATAATATTATTAAGGATGTTTAAATAATATATGTTTCTTGTAAAACTTCACTTTTTAAAAATGTATTGGTTGAAGTAGGAATTAAGTAAAAAAAAAAAAGTGAGGTGAAAGTCTAGCATATCTAAGTGAAGATAAAACTAATTTCAGAAGTATTGCCTTTAGAGGAATTCTAAGAGTTTCTTCAAACCCAATCTTTTTCTGATTCTCTTTAGCCAATCAGCTTCAGATGTCTTTGCAATTTAAAGCCTTTCCTTTTACGTAACGTAAAGATTTAAGATTTTGCATCTCTCTATGAATGTAAATGATACAGAAGCCTGAGGAAAAATGAATCAATTCTGCATTGGAAAGAACAATTTAATAGTTTCTTTAAAAAGACTTTTAAAGCACCCTCAAGATTTTATTTTATCTATATGTAAAATACGGCTTCTCTCCTTGCCAGTCTTCATTCTCTAGAGGGTTGTACCCATTTTTCTTTAGTAATATACCCTGCATGCCAGAGAAGAGACTTTAATGTGCAATACTGCTGACACATTTCCTTCACAGAAAGGCCAAAACCACCAAATTTTCAGTTCCAGTTCTGTTTCTTATATTTCTCTTAGCAAATAATTGGCTTTCTCTATTCAGACAGTGGCTGAATATCAAAAATATTTTTCTCCTGTAATGAATAATGATAATTCTAGTCTGTGCTCTCCTTCTTTTACTTCTTACTCTTATTTCTTGAGAGTTCTTCTAGTGTAACTGCAAAAGACTATCTAAGATTCAAACACTGCCTTTTGCAGTCCTAGAATAACTGCGAGTGATGGACTGCTCTCCACTTGTCTATCTGAGAGACATTTAAAAGATGAGAATTCAGTTTCCAATTAGTCTTTGGCTATACTGCTAGCAGAGGTGGCACAGACAATTCTCATAGTGGTAAAACAAGAAAGACTTGTGTGAAAGAGCACTTTTTGGAACAGCAAAAGCTTCATAAGTAGCAGTTCCTGTAATGAAAGGGGCTTCCTCTCATGCTGAAGTTTCACCCAAATATCCCAAGAGCAGAAGAGACTTCCTCCTTCCCCAGGATCCTCCATAAAAGTGACAGATAAGTCATTGAACAAAAGGAAGTCATTATCTCAGAAACCTCTTCATCCTCCCACATCCTTACCTGAACTCACTGGAGGAGCATCAAAAATCCTCTAACACCTGTACATTTCATACATGGCAAAAAAAAACTAATGTAGGTATTTTTCTTTCAGACTACTTTTTGCTGAAATACTTGTTGCTGAAATTTACCATTGATGGCCAGGAAGAGCAAACTATAGCTGAAATATTTAAACCTTTCTTGGTTCACAGTGTCCATATATTTTTCTATTATGTTTGTTACAAACAAAAACTGGAGACTGTGAGATTCTGGAGGAAGGACTTCTATTCTGCTGTGTATGGGCTGTCTACACTAATGCCCAACTGATGATACCTAGTCACAGTAACTGTTATCACAATAGCAATAATTGTTTTGCTCTTTCCTGGGAAAGAGATTTAGATTACAGTTATTGCTCCTAAGTCTTCTTCTCCAGTGTCCTTACCTCTCCATGAAACCCATAAAGTTTTCAATTCTGTATTCTTCTTCCTCCTTCCTGTCTTCTTCCTTCACCACTACCTTTCCTGTCAATAACAGAAAGAAAGGCAAAGAAGACAAGAAGCACAAAATTTATTCCATACAGTACAAATATCTCTGGAAATTATACTAGATAAATAAAAATTTCTACACAATCTATCAATAACTTTCTTATTGGAAGACACTTTGCACCTGCCAGGCACCCCACAGGAATCTATGAAAACAGAAGTGATCCTTTATAGTGTTCATTTGACATTTCTCGCTACTGAGATTTCTGTCAGGTCATAGTGTAATCTCAGAAGGAGTCCTTGCACTAAGACACAAAAATATGTTGCTTAGCATAGCTTGCATTTTTTATTTCAGCAGCTTACTTCTGGAATGGACTAAACAGATGAGAAATGCTGAAATGCATACTATTAAATTCAGCACACCTGTTTGTCTTTTGTTAGACCACTTTGTATCAGCCATATAGTTTCTGTGACTTAATGAGTTATGCATACTTGAGATTGTGAAACATCACACACAAACTTCTTCATTAGCAGTTGGCATAGTTATAGAAAGAACCATAGTGTAGAAATGCTTAATGAAACACGCAAGAGCTTTTTACAAGCTCTCAACATCTTTTTCTGTGTTCCATATTCATGGCAGATTTTTCCTCGGAGTACTTCATATATTCCGTATCTCTGCTATCAGACATTAATTTTTAATTATATTTAGATATGATATTTAGAATTGAAATCTTGCAATATATTATGCCCTGTGTTCTGTTCAAATTTCAATAAACAGCCTAAACTTCAGAAATGCCTTTAAAGATATTCAAGGTATCCTTCAAAGACCTCTAATCAAACAGCTGGCTTTGAAAAGCAGAAAAGATCTGTGTAGTAATTAGTATAAGAAATAAGTAGATTGGGAGACTAGGTATAATGGGCATAACCAGAGAACCTCCAGCAGAATGAAAAATCAAAGGTATTCAAAACCAGAAGTTCAGGCATTGGGCCATGAGAATGCAGGAACCACTGCTAAGAAGGAAAATGGTCTTCACAGAGGTTGAGGAAAAACAAGCTAAAACTTGGAAAGAGCAAAATAAGATGAGGGAATTGTGATGTACACCATAGTCACAGCCTGTTACAAGTATCATTAAAGCAACACATGGTCCCCACTGTGTGACAAAAGAAAAGGGAAATCCAGACTCCCTCTTTGGTGTAGTGTGCCACAAGATGCAGATAAATGCAGAAGGGAAGGAGGATGTGTTTGGGGGGGCTGCATGATGCCTGTAATGGAAGGGCAAAAAGTAATAGAAGAAGGATCTGTCTTGTTTGTGCTGCCAGGATTACAATAGATATCATGTGAGACACTCCTTAATAATCTTCTAATTGGTTTTGTCAGCCTGCAGAGCTCATACTGATTCCTTCTGTTTATTAAATGAAAATGTAAAGAAATGTAAACAAATTCTTTCACAGAAAATATACTGATTTTCTAATTATATTAGACCATGCTTGGTTATAATTATCCAGTTGTGATTATGTTGAAAACTTATACATTAAATCATCTTTCAATAAATATCAGAAAATATGATGTGTGTATTAGAAAGTATGATTCTTTTATCTCTTGGCTGGGGGAAAAAATAAGAAAAAAAAAAAAGGAGAGAGAAAAAAAGAGGAAAAAGGTGGAAAAGAAGGTCAGCAAGTACTCTGTCTTCTGAGAATGATTAATATGGCACTCTTTATTTGGCCTTTGAAGCACTAGCATTTCCATATACTTTTATCTTAACTGTTAATTTTCAGTTTTAAGCTTATTACTGTCATGTAAGATTTGTGATAATGACTGCTTGTGAGTAAAATCAACTATGGAGGATGATGTAGACCCTGTCCAGGAGAACTCTGCACTAGCTTTAACAAGGCTATGCTTGCCTTTTAGTGATTGTTTACCTCTCTAGACTACATTGACCATTGGAAATTGCATTTGAAATTGTATTGATCTGTAAGTCTTTGCTGGATTGTCTATGTTACTCACACTTTCTTCTATGTTTGCTAGCAAAATGTGTGCAATCATCAAATCAATGCATGCCAGGAATGTCTTTTGAGGAAAGTAGGGAGTGTGTTCCTGACATTTCGGTATCCACCCCTGCCCACAACACAAACAAACAGTTCTTAAATAAAGAGGAATTTTCTCAGACAGCAAGACTTTCCAAGTCTTCCAAGACTTTCCTTCCCTGCCATACTCCCACTATCATTGTACAAATTCAGGTCTATCCTGAATTAGATAGAGGATAGAGGACAGAGCAGAAAGACCCACTGCAGAGCTTCTGATGACTCAATAATTCCATGCATAAAGCTACCTCATTAGAGTTAGTGGTGTCATTAGTTGGGAGAAGTCTCCCTGCAATAATCTGTTTTGAAAAATCCTGATGAAAAAGTGCCCTGTAGCACTAGTTTCAGTTGTGCTTATACACCTGTGAGACACAATGAAGAGGCATATCAAAAAGAGAAACATTGATTATACTTGTGTCTAAGTTGTTAAATGGAATAGGGTGTTGATGGACAAGAACTATAAAATTATGCTTTTAAAATAAAAATACATATTTTAAAAGAGGAGGGAAGAACAAAATACTAGAAAAATATGATTAAGTACTCGTCCCTCTTATATACGTAGGGTTCGATAGCTGGGAAATTATTGTCCATTAAAAACTATAAGAGATAGTTGGGCATATTATATTTCTAATATATGTTGGTCATATTATATTTACTGGTAGAACTCTGTCTTCCTGATTTAAACATAAAATAATAAATATTAGTAAGTTCCTAGGCTTTACTGACAATCTCACAGTATATAAAACTACTGGGTTTCTTTCCCCCATTTTTCATTCCTAAAAATGTTTAAAAAATTATTTTATAAATGCAACATTTCCAAGGTATTTTTAGTCTGTGTAGCTCTTTCAGAGCTCTGTCAAGAGAATGTAAGACAGGAAAGATAAATATTTAACAACACACCTCTTTTCCATTATTCACTGTGCTGCCAGGAAAGCACCTTTACAGTGGTAAAGGGCTAACATCAGAGAAGTACAGTGCAGAAACACAATGTTAAGCCTCAGTAATTTCAGCGTGGCTACTTATTGTAGGATGTCCTTAGACAATAAAAAGTTCTTTTAATAAGGCAATTAGAAAATAAGCTTTAATCAAATATTTATAAATTCTTTTTAACACAAGACCTTTATGAGGTTCTGTTCATGTCTGTAGGTGGGATAACTATCAAATAGTTTGTTCATATACTATATTTTCTATGATCTTTCATCATTTTCAGAGGATGAGGAATGAATACTTAAAACATCATCTCAGGACAAAAAAAAAACCAAACAAACAAAAAAACCCCAGGGGCAACAGCATTCTCTCTATTGATTACGGTATATGAACGATGTGTTCGTCTTTAGACAGAGTGAAAATCTGAGTTAAAAGGAGATAGAAAGCTCACTCGTCAAGCTGGCGCTGGGAAAACTTGGGACATGAAACTCTATTGTGCATGCATCATGGAAAGACATTAGAGAAGCTGTAGGCATGCTGCCTCCCCATGGAAAAATAAATCACTATTCGCTTTTGTTCTCAGCATTTGAAAAAATGCTTCCTCAGATGCATTGACAAAATTCCATCCTTTCTAGTTGAAAAGATTAGGGATTTTCTAATTCCTATGTCCTGAATTATGGGGACATAAATTAATTTTGCAAATACAGAAATACTTTGCAAATACTTAGCAAAGACAGATCTTCTATATTCTTGGTTTTAAAGTAAAACAAAACATTAAAGTCTTACAACTTTTAACAAAATTTTCTCTACAGAAACTAAATCAAGGAGTGATTTGAAGGGTCAATTGCATGTGTTGTGTGCACGAGGATTTTCTTAAACTTCATAGATACTTCTAGACTTTGCAATGGAAATATTTTCTTGAAATCTATGCCTAATTCCAGATGAAGAAGTGAAATGGAAATATGGAGGAAATATGGAGGAAAAAAATTTGTAGATCTACCTTAATCTGATTGTTTCTATTACTTTGTTCAGGTTACCATCCACATGAGTAAACATGGCTAACCCTCCTTAGTTTCAATCACCACATCTGGCAGATATGCCTACACAACACTGGCACATATTGGAGTAACAGAGGTATTTTGTTGAACCTCTCTAGCTTTATCCATGCAAAATCTGCTATCTGCTGATACTCTCATTGAACCAGATGTCAATGTTTCTCTTATATTAGCAAATAGCTTTCATCTGCTCTATTGCATCCAAGGACCAGAGGATCTGTCTGCCATGGGGAAGAGGAGTCCAACATGACCATTCATGGATAACAACTATAGGAACTGATTGTCACTCTAAAAGGGTCAACAAGTTGTATTTTAGTAGTTAACACTATAATAATGTCTTTCTGTTTTCACAGAGGACATCAGAGGACATATGCATTCAAAATATTAAAAAAATCATTTTGTAAATTAATAGAATCAACAACTGCATTGTAGTACTTTTTTTCTTCACAAGTATTTAATATTTCTGTCTGCCTTCTTTTGCATCTCTGAGTGTTTGTGTCAGATGAATAGTTATTGACTTCCTTGAATTGTATGTTATAGCCACATGCTTTATTTATACTGTTATAGCCACATGCTTTATTTATACAAACTGCTCAGTAACAATGAGGAGGTGGATACTTCCACCATATTGTTCTTACTATGTTTTGTCACCATCCTGAAGAGATTTCTTTCTCTTTTCCTATTTGCTCTCCTATTACTTTCTTTGGCTTTATGGCTGCTTCTGAAGCTGTTCTTTTATCATTTGTTTTATGGTTTGTCTGAAAGAACTGTTAAACTAGTGACAAGTAATATATCAGCAAGGTGATAGAATGGTGATTTTAAATTTGCATTAGCTGAAAGACACCTAACTTTCTCTTTGCTAAAGAAAGTTTGTGTCCCACTTAGCTTTTGTCCCATGCTCTACCACATAGGCTAGCCTTGTCCTGTTCATCTTCTCTTTCCCATGATCTAGAGCAATAACGCCCACCCCATACCAGGAGTTGGGGATGCAGAAGCTAGATTTGCTGTTTCCCCTTTGCTGTAATAATGCTGGAGCTGTCACACAAAGAGGAACATTCTGGGTATTGAGGGTTGTTTGGGTAGAGAGTAACTTGAACAAAGCGTGGGGAAAGACTGATCCCTGATGCCATCATAGGTTATAAGAGAAATTTACCCCTGGAACATTATAGTCCTAGTGTTAAGGACATTAGGGATAATCCAGGTGGCTACAATACACCTTCATTCCCTGACCTAGTCTAGTACTTTGTGCAAGAAGTTAAATAAGAAATAATGTTGGTAGCATCAGTGCTGATGGTAGTAGGTGTTTGGGAGAGTATAATTGCAATGACAGATTAATTAGTCTTTAAATGCTACCTAAACAGATGTAATAACATATATCACAAGCATGAATTGAAAAAATTAAATGTAGCTCTTGGATACATTCTATGAGTATGTAGGGTTTATTTTCCTGAGGGGTCTTCTTTTTTTTTGTAAGCTCTTCCCGTACTCTTAATGCATAAAGATAATTGAAAAATTAATTTAAAATCTACTAAGTTAGAATGTAATATTAATGAATCTTTCACTGCTTAAGACAGTAGATTTGAAAACTGTCAGCAACACCTAATTCTTTCAGTAGAGTAATTGAAAGAGTTTCTTTGCATTCTTTGAAAGATTATATTTCCTTGATTTATTGTTATTTACTTAGTCATGCAACCATGAGATAGGCAGAGTTATATTATTGCACAAGCATTAACAGATTAAGGCAAAGTTTCAGTTGTCCTAACTACTTTTCGTGGCCTATTACCTTCATAGGCAGTCTTTTTTGCCTTGTTTTAGAGACTGTAGTATTATCTATTGCCTAATAGAAATGGAATTTTCAAAGTTCAGGTGTGCCTTTGTTGTGCAATCTGTTATAGAGTTATTTAAGTATTAATATAATACATTTGTATATGGGTCTTGTAGACAATGTTTTTCTAGTCTAAATGGAAATGTAAAAACCTGAGCAGATCATGTGATCCATGAATTTAAGTCATTCAGCACAATCAGTAAGAGACATACTATTCTTAGAATTACACAAGTATTTTGTACACATATTCACATTGTAGCTATAGTATCCATAGTGTTAGTGACTGTACCTCTGTTGATAAAAGCAAGCCTTTCACCATGTACCCAAAGAAACATCTCAAGGGCCTTTATATATATTCCACCTCAGTACTAGCGTTGTAGGCCATAGGAGTTACTCAGCGGATGACAAACTCCTTCATGAACAATGTTAAATGAGGATAACTCATAGACCAATTTCACTGTTTTTCACACAATGCTGTTGATTTCAATGCATAGATTCTGGCCTTACATGAATACCCTATCGCAGAAGTTCAGAGCTTGCAGGTGTAAATGAAAGGTGTATGTTCAAACCACTCTGGAATTTATTCTGACATAGAGTTATCAGGCTGGATAGTAATGAAACAAGATCAATGTCTGCTTGATTCTTTGTACTGTGCTGCCACTACATTTCAGAGAACATGAGATCAGTGAATAGGTCTACCTGAACATCTGGGAACGCTAAAGATTTTTTTCCCTTTGACAGAATAGAAAGAGCAATAGAAATGTTTCGATCACCCTTTCTCTGTTTCCTGCAGGGGTATTGGAAAGAGTTGACAAGCCTCCAGCCTTCAAGTCTGGCAAGAAGGCCAGCAAAACTAAAATAGGTTGTATGAGAGCATATTTGATATGCGACCAAGAAATGAAATTGTTACCTTTCAGGGAGGAAGAATAAGAATGCCTTGTACTCTGGAAACCAACAATGAAACTAGAAGATACATACAAACAACTAGAGTTTACAACAAAATACAGTTTCTTGTTTTATTGTTCTTTCCTCAGCTCTAGGCTAGATGATACATTGCCTTGCAATTCAATACAGAATGACAAAAGAAAAATGCTGCTTTTTATGTTATTCTGATAACTGGAATTTACTTTCATGGGATTTTGCTTTATAAATTTCAGTCATCAATAAAAATATTTATTCTTAACTTACACCAATTAGAGAAAAACATATTTTTACCACTGAGAGCATGCCATATTTTGATATCTGATAAACACTGTACTTTAACGTGATGTTTTAACTCTGAGGTCAAAATCTATTGTTGTTTAGCAGTTAAATGATTTTTCATGGTTAATGGCATAAGCTTTCTGTAATGAGTTTATGAGACATGCTGACACTTCAGGGGGAATTATCACTTCTTTCACAGTTCAGAAAAAAAGCCAGAAACATCAGCACAGCAGACCAAAGAACCCGCAAACCCCAGCTGCCTATCTACCTTCTTTTCATAATGTACAGATTTATGTCTCGCATTAGTGTCTGGTCCTTAGGGAAAATGACAGAGCACTTCAGTCAGTAATGAACTGTATTACTATAAGGAAAGCCCAAAGCTTTCCCAAAGCAATAATTTCCTTTGGGCTCAGTACTTTGCATATGACCTTTTCAACCATCCTTCTCACCCATGGATATGCTGTGGGCTATTTCTTCAAAGTTCAGAAGTATTTTCGATATCTGTTCTTCGCTCTTCTGTGCAGCTGTTTAGATGCCTCATCTCCCTTGAGAGCCAAAAAATTTCAAAAGGCAACACAGAGCATTTTGAATAGTTTCTTACACTCCATACCTCTCTTGAAATACCCATTTCTCTCTGCTGCTTATTTAGGTCAGATGGGACATTAGGCCCATAAACTGCACAGCTGTTTATCTTTCTCATGTTAATAATCTGAAAATTTACTCCTTTCCGTGTTATCTGTCTACCCTGTACAAGACACATGGTGACCTGCAGGATGAAGGGATGAAGGAATGTAAGCCATCAGAGGCAGTTTATCATTCTCTTCATGGGGCTCACAAAGAAGGGCTAGATTCATGAGAAAGCCTGTGTAGACACCATGCCTCTGTCTTCAGCTGGCCTTGTTAAGTAAAGATTAAGCAGGATGCCAATGGGAAAAGTAAACCTTGTACTAGGAAACTGTGGACTGAAATTTGGCCCTGGATGGTAGACTCTGGAAGTAGGGGTGTGAGCAAAGCAATGTTGCAGTCAGTGTAAAAAGGTTACTGCATTCTCACAGTGGAGTTTAACTGCCTTTAGATAAGGTTTACAGCAAGGTCAACAGCCCTTTCTACTAGAAGGTGCTATATCAAGGTAAAAACCACTTCTCTTAGTAGAGCTTGCACAATTCTCATTCTATGAAAGGAAGATAAGGAGCATAGGGTGGAAAAGGGTGGAAAATGAGGCACATGTAAGAATCCAGTAGAGCATCTTTTGTCAAGAAGGATTGATGTCAGCTTTTAAATGCTAGAAAAGGAGATGGAAGAAGTCCAGTGTGTAGGAATACAGAATAATACTGATACGAGATAAGCTGAAATCAAACCACCTTTCTTAGTAGGAGCCCGTGGGAGTGGATGACAAACACTCTCTTAAGTATCAAGAACAAGCTGTTCACATAAAGGGAACTTTTGAACTCCTATCTCTGCAGCTTCACCTGCATGCTTCAGTTATACATTTCATAGATTTCTTCTATTAGTATTGATGCAAGATTGTATATATAATTTGCTTCATCACTCCAAATATAAGAAGAATCTGTTCTCACCTTGATACATGAACAACATAAGTTCCTATTTACAAGACTTTCATTTGCACAGCAAAGGAGTAATAGACTCCTTGCAGTTCTAAATAATCAAATTCTCCATTTTAAAGAAGACTTAAGGAGTTCCATGTTTATTATTCAAAGGAACAAACACAGTAACAAAACACTTCTTTTTTTTCCTTTCAGAACCTAAATTTTCATAACTAAAAATGTAAAATCTTTAATTCTGTAAAAGTTTTCTGACTAAACGGTTCAATTAAAAAAAAACAAACAAGAAAACATTCTTTAACATCCATGACTCCCTCTGGAATACAATAATAATTCCATTCTTTTAAGATACAAATGGAAATTCATGGAGAAAAGCACAGACATTTTTGTGTTCACTGAATTAGTCAGATTACCATAGTGTGAGTTAATGGATTATTCTTCTGTTTTCACTGACTTCTAATAGAATTTCCAGGAAAAGCTAGCACAATTGGAAGTTAATCAAGCATTTGGGCTGGGGAGGGCTTTTAAATATTATCGGTATCATGAATGCTTAATATAAGCCACATAAATTCCTTGATTTATATTAGAATTCATTTAAGTTGAATGATAATAGAAGTGCCAATGTAAATAAGGATCTCAGTGGCAGTCATAATCATAAATGATATTTTTTTAAAAACTTTGCTTCATGTTATCTGTTATAAATAAATTCTATCAATATTTCTACAAAATATGTACTTGAAAAATTATATACATAAACTTTGCAATATTGATAGGGCTTCTATTCTCACACACTGAAAAATCAAATAGTCTTCAGATAAATATTATGAAAATTCATATGCTCTCTTTTTGTTTTTCTGTGTTCATACATGTCTAAATCTGAAATTTGTGTTGCTCTGTAGAGTTACTTTTTAAGAAGAACAGAACTGATTAACTTTCTAAGAAGGCTAATTATTTGTGGGTTTATGTGACTGCTTTCTTTATAACTGCACATATTTGCCTCGCCCTCTCTCCATAAGCCTCTACAGCTTAACCTAACTTTATCTTCACTTGTTGATGACTTCATGGTAACATGTGCTATTGTAGTACAATGCCTAAGAGTCAAAACTTCTGCTCTGCTTCCAACATATGGTTGGTCTCTCACTGGGTTTGCCCAGGTGTTCTTCCATTTCTTACTGTGACCTCTGAGAACTCAAAATAATATTTTCCAGATTGTCAAACTAAGTAGCTTGATGAACCAAGTGAAAAAGAGTGAAAGAGAGAAACAGGTACAAAATGTGTTTATTAGTGCTGTGAAATGGAAAAGTAAATGCTTTTTCACCTATCAAGTAGGACATACAGCATAGTCTATGGAAATGACTAGTTAGCTTTTGACAGATGTCTCCTCTCTTATGTTCAGATGAAGCTGTTAAGCCCATAGGGATTCAAGGAAGCATCTTGCCTCCTACTAAGGAGAAGTAGTAATGATTCACCTGCAGTGACCCATCATCTTACCTCTGTTTAGGTCAATACAAACCCTGCACCCTTTTGCCAAGTGGTGACACTTACACTAAAGGAAAAAATAAAAAGTAAAAAAAGTATACTTTTCTTTGGGTGCTGTGTTAGGTACTATTCAACTATTTCGTGAGAAAATAAATAATTGTGAAATTAATACCAGTAAACAATGTTGTCTGGGCATTAGATAGCCAGGACTTTTATGGCATATCTATAGGGTCTTCAAACAATACCACTCCCTCATCCAATCTAAATGGATGCCACCATTTTAATGTCAGCTTAGCCAGAAATGCAGCTGTCACACTGAATGAGTAAGGTAATATATCTTGCCTTTAGACTAAGTCTTCATGTGGCTGGCGAAGACTATGGGTAAAGCAAATTTATATGTACTGGAAATCCTGTAAAACAAGTACAGGAAATGGTGAGACTGATATAAGATGGAGCTGTCTTATAAGACTCTCGAGTAGGATAGGAACTGATGGGCACAAGAATCTTTCTCTTCTGAGGTGCAAGATGATCCTTTTGTGCTGCCCTTTAAACCCTCATTATTCCTTCTTTCCTTTTGATTTCTTTTGTAAGTATCATTCTCCATTCTCATCTATAGCTACCTATTCCCATCCAGAACTTGTAGGCTTGTCCACATTTGCCCTGGCTTCAGATGTTTTCTTCTTTTCTCAGATGAATGCTTCACTTCCCTGGTGCAAATTATCAAGAAATTATTTTCTGCTTTCTTTTGTAGCATTCCTGCTGTTAACAAGAGTTTCCACAGAGCTCTGGTATCATTCTCCTTCAAATTCCTCCCAAAAACTCTCCTTTACTCTGATGCTAGGATGAAATTATGAAAAGAGATTACTAGTATGTGAAAACTGCTGTTTTTAATGCCATTGCCTCATTTCCCCCTGCATTTCTCTATCTGCCTATATCAACCTGTTGCCTTTCATCTTAAATGTAGACTATAGATTTAAGTATATCAAGATTAAGACCATCTATGAGTGTTGTAGATTGTCTGCCATGATAATGCTTTGCAACATGGCTGGAATTCTTAGACACTATGGTGATGTCAATTATCATTAGTCAATCCAGAGATTATTTTTCTGGGACTTTTTTTCCCCTGCACTTACAGCTGAAAGCTGAAAAATGAGAATTCTGTTTCATAAAACATTTTAAGGTTTCATCAACTGGAGAGGAAAGCTGTTTATAACATTGCAGAAAAGACAGCAATGAGGAAAGATCATGCCTCATCACAGTTGCCTTATTCTGAAAAGTCTTGTGTAATGTGCAGGACGAGTTCCTGTTTCTGCTTTGAACAAAAAAAAAAAGGTATTTTTATTCACACACAGCAAAATGTCTTTAAAAGAGTCATGAGGAGGGAGACTGATTCAAACAGAAGTATTAAGTTACATCTATCTACACTATTTCTACATGCAGATCTATAGCGTATGAGAAGTTTTTTAAAAAAAGAAATAATTTAAATAGAAAGCTTCTGTTCTGATGAAGAAATCTTTCATCACAAATTTATACAGTGGTTCCGACATCTTATAAAAAGTGTCTGGTTTTTTTAATGTGTTTGTTCTGTGAAAAAATGAGGAAAATAATTTACTATCTCTGTTGCAGTATTATGAGAAAACGTTAGTGTCTGAAAAGCAGTTAAAAAACCTCAGGCAAAATATACCAAAATCACATGCAGTCAACCTTTAAAAAATATATATATTTAGTATTAAAATATTTTAATAAATGCAAAATAACATTTTTATTGTTTTATTATTATTTTCATGGCTGCATAAATTAAGTATAAGCACATATAATATATTGCAAAATCAACAAATTTTGCAACCCAGCACTCAGGAAATGTTTCACTGCATTTTGAAAGGCTCTCAATTTAAAAAGAACTACAGAAAACCCTCCAGAAACATGCTTTTATACCACATACAAAAATCTGAGGGATGTATACAAAATTACACAGAGGAATTGGTTTTGTTTCTGTTTATATTTCTGCAAGGTTTTCTAAAGCTTGCCAGCAGAGTTCAATGAATACTGAGGGGAAAAACAGCACAAACACGTTTAGTTATATTTTACTGCAAACTTTCCCTTGTACAATTTGTTAGTTTCCTTTCAAATAATTATTGTAGAATAGATACTCTAATGTTTATGCACAGATAACTAGTGTGAATGGTCAGTTAAAAATGTTTGTAAAATCTAGTTAATTTTGTATATTTTATTATCAGCTCATGTTTATAAAAGGTCTGTAATCAAATCAGGTATTTTGGCTTTTATCTATCAATTGTTAACCTTCTAAACATGAGAAGTTACTAAAAGATAATATCTACAAGTGAAATGATAATTTAGAAAGTAAGTCCTAATAGTGCTGGTGACTGCCTTCCCTGTGCTTGGGAGGTGCTTGACCCTCCAAGAAGCAAGAGCTGGGGTCTACAAGTGTCCTGAAGGGCACCAAGGAATGTGCTCTCTCCAACCTCAGGATACCTCTTACATTCCTGGTGTTAATGGCAGATTAAGGTCTCTGAAGGTTGATTTCATGAAGAGAAATCACCCCTGCAAAGTCTGTGCAGAGCAAGGCCAGTGTGACAGACTGGTGGACGCAGTAAATCAGCACAATAAACTCCCAGAGTGCTTGAATTCACTGTGTAGAGTGGCAGCTATAGATGGTGATGAAGAAACTACAAGCAGGGACTAACATGAAAGATGATAAGTGAAACCATGTAGCTTTCAGAGATGATCTCTGCTTGTTGTCACAGAAACTGTCTGTAGCAGTACCTACGTGCCCCGTGTGACCACGTGTAATAGTGTGGGGGCTAAAAGAAATAGCTCATGCAGCACGATCACAGTCAAATTACACGTGAAATGTGGGCTACAGTTTTGCTATGTTCTTCCAGGACACATTCTACCATCTTTCAGGCTGTTCATGGAGCAGGACACTAAAAAAAGATATGAATTCCTCTGTGTCTGCTTTGACTAGAGAGTTTCGTGGCTATGGAGACTGTCAGCATATAGCACTTTGGGAATTGCCATGCTGAAGAAAATCAGAGGTCCTTCTGACTCTTATCTCCAAGGAAAACAAGCAAAGAATGCTTTATCTAGAACAAAAAAGTGGTATAACTAGACCAGAAATGAGATTTCTTTGCATCACCTGATGATCACAGAGCTATTCTTATTCCCAAAATTTAGATGTTAAGGGTTTGCTCTAGCCCTTTGTCATCCTTTCCCTTTCCCTTTTCCTTTCCCTTTCCCTTTTCTTCCTGTGTTTCTTCCTTGGAAACTTCCAAGGAGTTTCCACCTCCTTGGACAGAGAAGCCAATTTATAAAGAAACAAAATGAGGTATCTCTAGGATTCTTCAAGGAACAGTTTAAATGAATAATTATATAATATTTTCATTTAGATTTTGTTTATTGTACTTTGGTTTTTTTTTTTTCTGTTCAGATAATGATTTCATTAATAGTTAAGAAAGTAATTATTAACTTATCAGATAAACACATATGTATAAATAATAGAGTGAGGACATTTACTCAAACCAGTGTTTACTAACACTGGTTAAAATTAATTAATTTCCAGTTAATAGTATTTTTTTTATTTTTGTAAGAAAAATTTTTTTTTCCATCAGGGTTTATACTGCATGTCAGTATTATTATGAACTTGGAAGTTATTACTATTTTATGGTATCATTCATTTAGAAAAGAAAATTGGAGACAATTTATAAATATGCATTAGTGATGGTACAACTATTATCATTAATAATACATTATTAATAGTAATAATGCTATTTGGTGTTTCAGCCAATACAGTACATTCTACAAATATCCAATCAGGAAAAATATGCATGATGTTTCCCTCATTCAAAAGTCTTTAAAATTCCTATTATAAATGATCAGTTTAAAAATCCTATTGAAAACAATAAATTGGTGAAACTGCAGTGTTTTCAGTGCTTCAGCCTGTTTTCTAGTGTAGAATAAAAAAGTTTGGCTCCATTGTATGAAACTGATTATTGATAACCTGCTTAGATTTTAATGTGTCTCTATTGGCATTAGGTTGCAGTAGAAAAATCCAAACCTCTCTTTTTGCTGCATTCATTCCAAAGCTTGTATGTGAGAAATGCACAAAGGCAAATTCTTTCAACATATATTCCTTTTTTCACATGGAATAATATACTGTGTCTTTGTTTAATGTAGGTAAAGCTAAGTAACTTAGGAAAGCTGTTTCAGCTGTTGAAATGTCCATCATTTTTATTTATTTCTAATGAAGGTATTATGCAGAATGACACCTGGGATCACTGCTGAGAACATAGTTCTTGTAGTTCTTACTCTTTCAATCTGCCAATACAGAATATTAACTGTAATGTAACCTGTGTCCTAAAGGTTGAACAGAAGGAAAGCTAGCTCATTACTTAAGACTAAAACAATAGAAAAGAAAACATTTAAACAACATTATTGTCTGTCAGTCTTTTCCCTTGTGTCTAAGTTTGGGATAAATACTTCATCTGTTGGCTACACTGGAAGAGGGTTAATTAGGTAATTGTGTCAAAGTAATGTGATGTCTTAGTTGAAATCGGGATGCAGTTTTTAAAATTGGAGTTCCCACTTTGTGCTTTTGCCAATTAGAGCATAAAACCACCAAAACCTTCAGTTCTTCTTAGTCAGATCTTGGGCAAGTAATATGTTGTATTCAATCCATAAGCCTACTTTTTGGCAACTATACTTATTTGAAGTTTTGATGTTCTTATACTTAATGGTCCAAAGATCACTGCTGAACATAACATGGGACTACAAAATCAGTGCAAGGGAGCCAATAACTAAGCTTTTGAAATCAGTGTTAGAATATTTATTCTTAGACTCATTCTGCTGCAGAGTAAAACTTTCCTTTCTTCTGCTGTGAACAGGCTTTACTAGGAAAAGGGGTGATCAGGAAACTTGTGAAAAGAGAGATTTTGACGTTTTGAGGTTATACTGAAAAGACATCTCCTGGCAGGGAGCACATTTCATGTTTGACAATGTTGCATAAGTACTGACAATTGTCGCCTTTTCCTGTCCTTACAGAGTCAGAATGAGCAAAAGTGCTATCATCCACAGTGAAGGAACTATGGTCTGTATTCTATAGTTCAGCCAGGTTCAGAATCATTTATTATTTGTGAATCCATCAATAATATAAACCTCCTTCCTACCTAGTTTTCCATGTCTTTTTTACCTCGCACTATAAGAATAGTAGAAATTAACTGTCCTTTTCATATTCTTTCTAAAAGCATATATGCTTTTAGAAAAAAATAATCTGTTTTTGTCACATTAGTAATTGTTAAAACATTCTTACTTCTTACATCAAGAATATGACAACCAGCATGATTCATTCTATATTATTATAGGCATTTTTATTGTATTTATCATACCAAATAAACGGTACATTGTATTATAAAACATTTACACATGGTAAAAGAAATACCCTACCAATTCTCTTCCTATGATTTTCATTCAAATAAAGAGAAAAGAAATACAGGTAAAATACTAGAAGTATAGCACAGTTTTATATGGATTAATTATGACCTTTTTTTTTTTAACTTTAGGCATGAAAATCTCTGGCCTGCTCAACATTTTTCATTTAAAAATACTTGGGGGTCATGCAAGTTCTTATACTTCAATACCTCATGTCCTGATTTTTCCACTAAAGCACCACTAGTAAAATTTAGTACCAAATTCACAGGGACAGCAATAGAAGTACATTCATATAAGCAGACCATATGGTTTTCTAAATGCAGTTTTGACAACCATCATAAAGTATTAGAGCTACACTCTATCTCGTTACATATAATTATATTTTATCACATTCAGAAATTGCTGAAAGAAAAAGAAAACTACATAAAAAGCATGGAGGAATACAGAGGATTTGCAAATGTGGATGTCAAAATGGTGATAATTTTTAGAGAAGCTAAAATAACTGGGACTATATAGTATGTTTTTCCCCTGACCACCACCTACAAAATCCACTCCGTGGCAGCTTTGGCTTCAGGAGATCCATTGAAATCAGTTTATGGGGAACAGATGATGTCAAAGGAAGAAACTTTTGTATATTCAGTGCATGTACAAAATTTTTGCACAAGTGCAGTGTGTCTGTTCCCAGTGGTCCCTCTTATAGTACGTTTACATTATCAGGGAAGAACCTGAGGTAAATTGGCTATGTGTGGTGAGATATTTTGAATTGTACTTAAAGCAAAATAGGGTTTAACATGGTGAAAGAGAAGAATACTGCATACAAATCATACTGCTAACTTCAACCAGGCAAAAAACAGAAGCAGAAGCACAGAACATTCTGTACTTGTCATGATCCATGATTTGTAAATGTCTTGTAGCAGAGTCCTGACAGATGCTTTGTGTAAGACTGATCGACTTCAGTGAAGTTGTTAGTCATGCCAGCCCAGCCCTCCCTACTGATCAGAAACTGCTGCTTCTTTACTGCAGGCTCAGTTCAAGCTCTTGCAATAAATCATGCTAATGTCTATCCTTAAGATACACAGGTTGGACAATGGGGTGTCTCTTCACCTTCTGTTGCAGTTCACTAAAACTGTTAAAATACTCTAAAGTGTAGCTCGTTTGTCACATTATTCTGGTGGAGAAAAATGCTTTATGCTGCTGTCTTACTACTTACCCAAGAAACCTAATGTTTTCTAAGCACTGAAGACTCCTAGGACTCACATGAAGTAAAGAAAGATTAATATACATATTACATAATTTGTGGAACAAAGACATTAACGTTCTTCTGATCAACTTCCAAATTGAAGAGGAGTCTGATTTTTAACAGCTGAAATAATCTTTCCTGTAAAACTCTCAATGAATCAAAACATTCCATATCTTTATTTATCTAACTTATCTTAATACATTTTTGTGTCCTAATCTATGACTTCTGCTTCAGGTATCTGAGATTTATAATATTGCTTTATCACAAACTGTATGAACATAATTATAGACGAATGATGAGATTTTATGTCAGTCACACTTACAAAGGAAGAAATATTCCTGAGACATCCAGAAAATCATGTGATCAAAGCTATTTTTATAAAAGCATATTTAAATATATATAATAACGGAAAGTGTAAAGAAAAGTGAACATATAAAAGCAGATAAATATTAGTAAAAAATTCTGAAGTCTGTAAAATGACTCTAGGACCTATGAAATTTGTAAAATAATAGCTTGAGTCTGAACAAGAATCTCAACATGTTCAATATGTTGTTAAAAAGTAAAAATATGTGAAAATTACTGTATTCCCTAACTTTCTACATTTCTGTTGAATTTGAGACATGCCAGTCTCTCCAAATGTTCTTCCTTGGTCATCTTATATAAGGAAATCACTTTGTTTATGGCAGATACTAAACTTTGTATCCATCTAGTTCCCGTAACTGCACCAAATAGAAAATGACTTTAGAAATACAGAACGTCATTTGGCCAAAATGGACTCTGCTGCAAAGCAGAGTTTAGATTTATATGAACATTGTATGAAAGAAAATAGAAAGAAATAAATACATGTTTCATCCTAATATCAATGATTAATAGAAGTCAGATGACTGATAGCCTAAATGTGATCATTTTGATTCATTGTAGAGAGAAAATAGGACTGTAAACTCCTCAGGTCTGCTAATGTTAGATAACATTAAAGCCAGCTTTTGTTTCCTGAACAGAACTCCTCTGTTTAGCTTTGAGCCAATCGTTTGTTCTAAGTTAATAAGTCAGTAATAGTCAAGACTGGTGACTATATGGATCTCCTTGACATGTGGAGTATATCTTTCTCATGGAGACTCTACTATGGTAGAGCTTACATAAATCCATTGCCAGAGTCCAAGCGACTGCAGGACTCCATCAGTCCTTCCCTGCTGTGGAATCCTGAATTTAGATTAAAAATGTGCTATTTTACTTTTCTTAGCTAGTAAGTGCTTCCTCATTCTGTCAGCCAGAATGAGGCTAAATATTACTATTTAGAGTTCTGAATCCCTTTTATTTACAAAATTCCCAATATTCAGGAATGTGTTGAGGTTTGGAAATCCTGTTTGTAAGGATATTTAGAATAATGTTTCCAGAAATCCTTCATCTCCTCAGTCTTGAGGCAAAAGCCATGAGAGTCTGGAACAATAAGTTCAGGGGTAGATGTGAGATACTAAGGAAATTCTGAGTTTTGGAAAACTATGGTGTCTGTGGTGTCTACATCATATATAAATTTAAGGCTAATCTTGCCAAGAATCTTGTTGCTGCAGTTTTGTGTGGTTTTTTTGAGTTTAAGAATGAGAATAACAAATTTATTTTGGGAGATATCTAATGCTTTAGTGAAATAACAAAGCTCTTCTAGATAAAACCGGTAGTTTATCAAACTTTTTACTAGTCTTACCAAAGCAGTTATCTTAATGATCCACTAGTTTTCTCTTTTAATACCTAGAAAATTTATAAATCCAGTGCAGTAATCTAATTGTGCCTGCACCAATTAATTTCCTTTGTGTTGTTTTGCTTTAATGAGAAAGTTGAAGAGAACATAGGGTAGAAATCTGCACCCACCAGAATGTCCTGCATGTGTCTTGTTTGCAGAGCAGTACCAAATATATTTTGATACCCTAAATATTATTAGTGTGCAAAACAAGGTCATGTTCTTTAATTGTGCTGAAACAGTTGGATACAAATTCATGTTACATACAGGAAAGAGCTGTGTTATTCCATGTAGAAGCCAAACAATCATCCAAGAGATGATTCAGAAATTCTATGCACTCCTAGGTGAATTGGTAGTCGTTTGTTAATTTCCCATAGAATCTTACTGTTTTCATTCTGACTGACTACGAACAAATTTGCTTGCTCATGTGCCATCAACTTAATATTTTGTCTAGACTGACTTTGTTTGAGCTGCATCTTTCATTGGAAGAGAATGAATAGTCACTGAAAGACAAATTACTGTTCTTTTTAGGAGTGTAAATCTGATCTTGTTCATTAAATGTCAAGAGTAGAAGAGAAAACGTGGGAATTTAAAGATGGTCTTAGTTTAGCCATAGACTTTATTTTTAAACTTGATGAAATGGAAGAATATCCATAAAATCTTTCAGAAATCTGCACTAAAAAGTAAATATAATTGGCAAATCTTCTCTATTTTTTTTTTCATATATGACTATCAAAAAGCCATTAAAATGCTAAATTTTGTTCAGGTTCTCCATCGTGTGAAAAGTGTTGAACACAGGAAAGATTGGAACTCATATGGGGTGGATGCCTGCTTTAGGAGTTGCAGTATAGCCTATTCTCAGATATCTAAAAGTGCCGACATTGTACAGTAATATATTGACGCTTGAGGATGGCATCTTCAAAGACAGCAGAAGCAGTGGGCTATAAATTTCAAGACAGAGAGGACTAATTTTCATTTTAGTAGCTGCTGAACAGCTTCTCTGGGAGTATAGTGAGCCTTGTGTAGTTTCTCAGTCACATCATTTTTAAGTGTTTTATTATCTTCTACACATTATAAAAAACACAATTTGTGTATTTGCATAGAAGAGAACAATTAATTTTAGATATAATACTAAGATATAATTTTCTTTTCTAATTCATGGAAAATTGTTTTCATAAAAGCTGCATCATGGAAAAAGCTTTGAGTTTTTACACAAGTTACCAAAAGCGAAAAGAGGGAGACAGTGGATAATGTCACATTTCCAAAAAAAGAAAAACACCCTGTAATGGAATTATTGTCTTGTAAAGCTTATATGTCAGCCCACGTTTGACAATTGATAGTCTGTGAAATGAAAGGTTTGGGATTTACTAGACCATTTACACTTTGTCTGCAACTTTTGCAGGTTTTCACAGACCATGTAACACTTTTGGAACAACTGTGGAAAATATTACAGAAACAGTATAGATTATATTTTGTCTATTTTCCTCATTGTCTCTTACTTCAGTGACAAGACTATTTTTCCAGAGTTACGTATTTACAGTAGTACATATTAATGAAACCATGACTTGTTCATTTCTTCATTGTATGTTTTACTGAATAGGTTTCCCAAAAAAATGACAAAAATGAAAATAAAAATAAAAATAAAACTGATGAGGTTATAATTGAAATCATAATACTATGAAAAAATTATCACAAGGGAAAAATCTGTTATTTCTATGCTCTGATTTATTTCTGTTTTACAAGCAGTAAAGCACCTGCATTGTCATTATCATCTGAAAAATTTTCATTTCTAATTTGTAAAACTATTGTTATAAGTTCTTTAATGATATTTTATTATCTATAATTACAGTTATGAATTATTAATTTTCTTCAAAACCAAGAAATGACCAGAAAAATAATCCAGGTTAATTATCAATAAGTATTTTAATATTGTTGATATAAAAAACAGAACTGATAGAAGAAACCTTGCCCATACCTCTTTGCAGCCCAAGTTCAAGTTAGCAAGATATAGACTAAAAGGAAGAGCAGGGCAGGTCAGAAGGGAAGTCTGCATGTTTCTGGCATCACAGATTGCAGATAGGTGTTCTCCCCCATTAAAGGCTGAGTGCAAAAGTGTATGCTTCCATTTAGCCTTGGTGCAAGGGCCAGAATCTTCTCACTATATATTCCTGTGAGCCTTTCCATACTATCTTGAATTAAGAAAGGAGACTGGAGACAGGTTAATGTTGCCCATGGTTTTAACGAGGGGTCGCTGAGGTAATATTCATAAACTTTTAAGAATTATTCCCTATTATCTTTCAATCCTGGACGCATACTAGATTCTTTAGAATAAATCAAATTATTTTTACCATCATGATGTTATGAACTTAAATATGATTCCAAACAGAACACGGGTTTAATGTAGTAAAAGCAAAAAATTTTCTAAGCCTGAGGAACGAATGGTCTGTCTCAGTTATATGCTGGAATGGCTCTCTTTACCAGGCTCTTGTGAGTATGCATTACTTAAGTGGATGAAACTTTCATAACTTTGTTTGCCAGCTCAATGATGATTATATTATCATATATAGCAGATTTTTTCATTTATGTTTATAGCAGTGATGCTATGATTTAGCATCATATTATATGATTTAATAATTATAGCATATATGATTGTCATAGCCAGTGATTTTATTTACCACACTTGCTTGTATTTGTAGTTAGTTGCTATTTTGACAGTATTGCAACATACTAATTAGTGGCAATAAATATACTGGAGAGTTTGAAGTAAAGGAATCTGACAAAGACCATCAAATTACTTTTTTGTCATCTATTTCTTTAAGCAACCTAAGCAAAATGAGTCAATTTATTTTTACAAATGTTAACTCAATATTTAGAAATGTTGTGTCTTGAGTAATAAGGCTAAAATTATTCTTTTTCACATGGTTTTGATAACAGTTCACTTTGTACAATTTCTCAATTCAGCTTGTTTGAAGTAAATTTGGTATATATAAAGGATCTGGTCTGTATTTTGCTAGTGTTGCAAAAACACTTTCAAGTGACAGAAAATGGTGGCCAAAATTTACTTTACAGTTGGAAAAGTCTGTCTTCTGGTTTTGCATTTATATATATCTTTATTGATCATGGTTATGGTCTGGTTTTGTTAGTTGGTTGTTTTGTTGTTGTTTGTGTTTTATTTCCTGTTTGGAGAACAAGCATTAAAGTCAGTCAGCAACAGCAAATAAATGCTAATCAGTTATGAACTGTGAATACATTGGACAGATTTGTTAAATGTTACATTTTGGAGCTGTACCTTGTTTAAAGATAGTTCTTCAGTTAGTGATATTCATAGTTTCTCTTTCTGATACTGCATTTTGGCAATTAACCTCAGTACCTGGAGAGCAATAAGTACCTGAAGTGGATGACTTATCCAATTCTAAGACACCTCTGTAAAGTAGTTTGCTGAATTCCCTGAAGAAATACATTATACCATTCAGTGACAAGAGAGACTAGCTTTAAGACAGCAATTAAAGTCAGGTGACGCTAACGCTGCGTTTCCCGTTGAAAGAGACTAGTGTATTTCTCTCAAATTCAAGCAAGCCCGGCATCCAACCTCTGTATCAAGTCAGATATTTGTGTAGCATAATGTCAGTGAGATCTGGTCAACTAATGCTTTAGTAATCTAAGAACTTGCTGCATGGGACTGTACTTTCTTTAAACAACCTCTTCCTTTGCAGGTCATTTGCCTTCAGGACTTGTCCAAGGACTTCCTGGGATTTGTCCAGGGCCTAGGAAGATCTTGCCTTGTCCTCCTTTGCTTACAAACCATGTTGCATTGATGGATATATATAACAGTCCCTTTTTGCTAATTAATCTTTTTGTTCATTTTGCGATATAAGTGATTAAGTATCTTCTGTAGCAAGTTATACTTGCTCTGGCTGGGATGGAGTTAACTTTCTTCATAGCAACCCATATGGTGTTATGTTTTGGATCTGTGACTGAAACAGAGTTGGTAAAAAATGTTTTGGCTCTCACTGCACTGTACTTGCACAACATCAACGTTTTATTTTTTCCCCACCTGTCCCCCTGAGCAAGTAGGCAATGAGGGGTGGATGAGAATTTGGGAAGGGACACAGCCTGAACCACTGATCCAAACTGGTCAAAGGGATATTTCGTGCCATATAACGCCATGTTCAGCAACAAAAATGGAGGTAGAGGAAAAGGAAGAGATTTTTGTTTAGGTTTCCAAGGTTGCCTTTGCTGGGCAGCAGTCTGCTCATGGGAGATAGTGAGTGATTTCATTGTCTTGCTTGTTTTCTCTTTCATTTGCTTGTTAAAATGTATTGTCTTGACCCCAAAATTTTTTAGCGTTTTTCTTCCTCTTCTCTCCCCTATCCTGCTGGAGTGGGGTGTAAGTGAGTAGTTGCGTGGGTACTTGGCTGCTGGTTAGGGTCAACTCTCCATTTTTTTTTTGGTCCCCTAAGTGAGGCTCAAGGGGTTCAAGATAAGGACAGACTTGGTCAAAGTGTTTTAGACATAGTTTATAGCTATTATATCTGTTTAGCTGTGACTTGGCATAGTGTTCCTTTCTGTTGATGGTCCTGATTTGATTTATCTGCTCCTTCACCCCATCTGTTGCTCACTCCCTTCCTTACTGTGCATTCAGTTCCAGGGACTGTTAGTGGCTGCTTTCAGCTTTTGCAATTTGCATTGCTTATGGGTTTTTCTCTTTCCTTGACTTGTTAAACTGTCTTTATCTTGACTCACAACTTTTCTTGCTTTTTGTGTTCCTATTCTTGCCTCTGTCCTACCATGGGGGAGGACTGAGTGAGTGAGCAGTGCTGTGAGTGATTAGCTGATGGCTGGGATCAACGCACTACATGAGCCAATCCTTTAAACTCAAATGATAAAAACAAATTTTCACAGTATTCTTATTTCACACTCTATTGATAACAATCATACCAAAGTAACTTCACAGATTTATATCAGGATGATTTTTATTTGAGTTTTTACAATATCAGTTTCAATGTGTGAGACACAAACGTGTATGCCAGTGAGACCATGAATTGGACTTAAATCACGTCAAACTGGTAGTGTGGTACTGCAAAAGGACAGACTGCAAAAAGCCTGCAAACTCCTTTAAGGAACAAATTTTCATCAGATTTCAAAAGCAAAACATATTTTTTCTGGTAATCTTACTGGTTTCACATGCTGTAAAGTGAAAGCACACTATACTATCATAAGCAGTTTAAGTCAAGTCCATAATAAAGCGGGAAGTTGTTCATAAACTGACTCCAATTTCTTTACTAGATATGTTTCTGGCAAGCTAAGATTACGCATTTACTGCTGCTTTTATAGATGTTTTGAAATACATGCAAATATATTTATCTCAGTATTCATATGTAGCCCAGAGACCTGTAATTTTGAGTCAAATATTCTTTTTAAGAAAGTAAATTTTACTTCTTAATTTTACATAAATATTGTAAATAATTACATTATTTTAAGTCCCTATCCCTTATTACTGAGACAGAAATTGATAATTTCAACCAGAAATTGTTGACAGAGTATTGTTTGGGATTTTTTTTCCCTGGTTAATTAAAATCAGGCTATAGTTTAAATTGTTTTGGAAACATGTTATAGCCATTGATTACACATTACACTACAAAAAGTAATACTAACATGCAAGACCAGCATGTTCTGTCAGAAACATTTGATGTTTGTGCCAAATTTCAGCCGAGGATGACATCATCTGGCTTTTCTATAAAAATCTTTGAAGAAAGAGCAAGTAATATAGTATAACTATAGAAAAGATACATGAATGCAAAATATACACAGATTGAGCTTATTCTCCTTCTTTGTATTAGATAATAAAGCACAGTGAACTGCAATAAGCTTGTCAGTCCTGACCTAGAGACACTCCAGATTTGACACACATTTTCCAAAGGAATTCAGAAATTTGTAAAGGGGAGTTTGAAAAAAAACTGATTCCTTTTTTAAGTTAACATGTGGTTGTGTTTAGTTTCTTCTTAAGCATCTTTTTCTCAAAGGGTATTTTGAAATATTACATGATTTTAAATAACATAATTACAAATGTTAAAATTTTTATGTTTACTTTACAAAATAAGCCATAGGTAATACCATTAGTAAAAGAAGCTACCAGAATAAAGTATTCTATCGCACCCCCAGAGAGGTGGTAGAGTCTCCTTCTCTGGAGACATTCAAAACCTGCCTGGACAAGTTCCTGTGCAATCTGCTCTAGGTAGACCTGCTCCAGTGGGAGGGTTGGACTAGATGATCTCCAGAGGTCCCTTCCAAGCCCATATGATTCTATGATTCTATGATTCTATCTGGCTGCTAATATAGATACAGCTCTGATTTTAATTTTCAATGGGAATAATATAGGAACAGCTTGGATCTAAGTGGCAGGGCAGCAGCTAATAGATTTCTGGCTTGAACAGGACAAGAATGCTACTGACATCTTTATCCTTAGGATTAACAGCTAGAAGAAAGTACCAGAGTAATGTGAATCCCTCTGCTTCATTCCCTTCACATTCCTTCCAATGATTTTGTAACATCCCACATCTGCTTCACTTCAGCACACTCACATCTCCAAATTATTGAACTCAAATCTATCTAGGCTTTTCCACTATGGGCAGACTGATGAAATTATTTTCCACAGCTGTGCTACTTTCAGGGACAAGAAAATTAATGAATGAATGCACAGCCACGTTCTCATGACATATGCTAGGAAAAGAGCAATATCAGGAATCAGGGAATCAATGTAATGCCTAACTGAACAAAGAAACACATACAAATGTGGATGAATTCTCTTCCCTGGAAAGAAACACATTCCCTGTTGTAAATAGCTGTTAAACATTGATTTTAGAAGGCATCTGGACATAATAAACAGGTTTAAAAAAAAAGAAAAAAAGAAAGAAAAGAAAGACATCAGAATAATCTGTAAAAGTCCCATGGAATTTGCTCAGAAAAGGATTTTCTGCATGATTCTTGTCATAAACATTTTTGAAGAAATTAGTCTACCTGACAGTCCAGGAAAGATGCTGAGTTCCTTGAGGAAAGAGCTAGGGAGGAGGGCAGCACCTTGTCACGTATAGAAGAGTGAAAGGTGAACGTTTGGAATAACAAATGTCATCCTTGACACTGTATGACCCTTAATAGATCAGTTTATCTTCCTTTGCCTCATTTTTCCTATCAATGAAATGGCAATAATAACAGTGACCTCTTTTTTAAAGTACTTTCATGTTTAAAGGCTAAAAATTAAATAAAAAATAAAATATTATGTGAGTGGTATTATGAAAAGCACGATGCGCACAATGACAAACAGAGGAGAACATCAAAGGTGCCAAAACAGTGCAAGCTTTATTTTTAGGTTCTTCTCTTCATAATTCCAGGGATTTGTGTATATGCACAGACGTGCATACTCTTAAGAGGCAATTTATTGGGTGGTTTTATTCAATTCAAAGTAATATTTCATAACAATAAGAAAAATAAAAGCAACAAAACCAACAAGAGATGTAACACTATCTTTACTATAACAAAACAACAAAACACTATAGAGATGTAATTTGTGCAAGTATGTATATACATATGAAAATGAATTTTCCATGGTGATTTTCATTGTATAAATAATAGTTTTGTAAATTGAGCATGCATTGGAGCATATATATTTGTATAATACAAATATAATATGGATGTATTATGAATTAGTAGTTTGTTAAATTCATATATTTGTAAAGGATATGGTTTCCTGACAGCTCTACCTTGTCACCACATTTTCAGTAAGTAATGCAATGAAGTTAGTTCTAGGAAGATCAGGGACTGTTCTTACATGATATGTGGCAGTGGCTCATACTGATCCTTTGAAAAGAGTGATGTACTGAAAGGATACTGTCAAAGTTGTTAGCCTTGAAGTATGACCTACCCTGATAGTAGCTCCTTATGGCAAATCTTACTGTAAAGGCTGTAAACACTTTAAGCAATGCGATGTAAGAGAAGTAATACAGGGTTGCAATTCAGGAAATTTTTATTTCTGGTAATTGTACTCCTGACAGTATATATGCTGATATGAGGCAAGTCACTCAGGGTAAGTTGTACATCTGTGACATGTCTTTATTTTATTGGGCATCCACATTATTCAGGGTAAGCATATGCCAGATTTCCATAGTACAGACTCCCAAGGGGGCAAGGCAGGTACCACTTCCAGGACATGGTGATGTTTTCAGATCCAGTCCTGTTCAACATATTCATCAGTGACCTGGAC
>BJBW01004624.1:0-25626 GCA_004320125.1 Scolopax mira | reverse complement strand
TTTTTCTATTTGTTTAGTGTTATTTTTTTAAAAGGGAAGTGTGAGCTTCTTCCTGATTCTGGTTCTCACAGCAACACGGGTGTCTGAACCAAACGAACACCTTATTTCCACTCACACTCTCTTTTTCTTTATCACAGAGTTACTCCAACTCCTCTGAAAACACTTTATCACAGAGTTACTCCAACTCTGAAAAAAGGAGCTGAGCCCTTGGGAAGTCAACGGGACTTTTGCTAATGGCTTTGACAAGGTCAGGGCTCCAGCCACCAGGAAACAAAACAGACGCCTGCCCCAAGTGCTTCCTTCCACACCAAGGTGTGACAGGACTCTGAATTTCCACTAAAATTACCCCTTTTCACTCCCACCGCGTTTAACTGCCCTGTCCTGAAGTATTTTGGTGTTACTGCCTGCTTAATTTTTAAAATGTGAAAGTTAATCATCAGCTCCAGTTGAGGGAAGGACATTTTGCATTCAAGCTGCAACAGAGCTGCATCTCAGGTAGCATTCGGTTCCTCTCAAACTTGGGTGTGAGCTTTGGATTGTACCTTCCATCTTCCACTCAACATCTCAGTCTTTGAATGGGAATGCAGCTTTGGTGGCAACGGATACTTTGGTGGTGCAGATACTGAAGAAAATCTGAAGAACTGGGTCTACTGGCACAACTGAAATAAAGAATCGGAGCACTGAAGCAAGACCACTCTGTACAGAAATGAAGTTTAAAGAATTCAAAGGATTGCTATATGTATATTTTTTTCCCCCTAATTTCTGAATTAACTGGTTCCTGCAGTCAGCTCATGGCCAAATGTAGAGACAAGAAAGTGGGAAAACTCCACAACTGAGCAGTTTCCCAGTGCTGTTCTTGAAAGCTCCACGGGGACAAAATGATGTGATGGGACATGACAAAGAGCATCACCTAAATACCTTGCAGGATCCAGCCAGCTACAGTTAATAAGCACCTAGTATATTTTGTATTTTCTCATTTAGATATTCAAAGAGTTTTCTTTCTCCTAGAAATCAAGCCCGTAAGAACCCATAAGCAGTAATTTTACTGTTCAAGTAATGTTTTAGCATCAGGACCTCAAAATATTTACATGGATCCTTAACTTTCAAAAAGCAAAAAAGTACAAGCTGCATTCCATTGAAACACTCAAAAATTGAAATCTGATCTGAATTAGGATCTTATGCCTTTAAATATCCAGAGACAAGTCATGGGGCTTTCTTATACATGATTATGTTTTTTTTCTAAATAAAGGTCACAAAAACAAAGCTTCTCCCAAACAACTCCTAAATGTGACTTCCTTTGTAAACTACTGCCAAGAAAAAGTGCAAAATCTTCCAAGCAGTGTGAAAACACAGGCAAAAATGACAAACCCTTGAAGGCTTCAGCAAAAAAAATATAAATTGCAGCCCGTCACAATCTTACTACAGAAAATTTCTAACATGGTAACAGCCACGATTAGTAAGATTTCTGCAATATAACATTGCTGAATCTATTTCACCTCAGTAGGTTTTACCAGCCAAATATTGAGATGAGACAAGGTACATCCACAAAGGGACTCTGGCACTTACCTAAGGCAACCAAAACAACATTACCCTCTTTAGACAGCATCTGCTGCTGACTTTGACAGGAATTTTGCAGCAGGTAAAATTAATCTTAAATAAAAATTCTAAAAAAAAGCTCTTGGAATAAAAGGTCAGACCACACGCTGTAAGATAAGTCCTTCCTGTTACAGCACCTGAAGGAATCTCATAACCAACTCATAGCAACTGACTTAGTAATACACAAGTGAGCACTAAATCTGTCACAATTTTCTCTAGTGGGGATGAGGGAGATTAAGGTTTGTTTGGATTTATCTATTTTTTTCCCCTTATACTTAAGCTAAAATATTTAGAGACTGAGATCACATATTCCAACTTGTGCTTTTACAGCTCCTAACGTGCTGGGATCCTGGTCCAAGAAGGCAATTTGGGGACTTCCATAATAAAAACCCAATTATGCAGCATAATAACATACAAACAAAACAGCAGTAAAAATAATTCCTTCCTGCCTTCTTAAAAAGAAAAAAACCAAACCAAATTCTAGATTTTCTTTTACCATCTAGTTTCAGATGAAAGGCAAACTTAAATCTGAAACGAAAAACCCAGCAAAATTTATTTAAAACTTTCTTTGCTCTAATGCAGTGACACTAGCATCAAAGATATCACGAGGCAATTTTCTCTCCCAACTCCCTCAGCCTCTCCACATTAGTCACGCTGGAACATACCAAAACCAAGCTTACATCGTGTAAGGGCTAGAAGTTTTTAATTTTAGGAAGGAAAAAAGGTAGATAGTACCACTGGTCAGTGTTCTTAGTAATTTTCCCTAGAAATGACTCTGTCCAACAAAGATTAAATTTAAAGCGGTGGCGTTTAGAACTGCCCAGTGTGGAAAAGTGAATTACAGAAGCCTGAAATCCTGTTAGAGGCCTAATGCATCACCAAGGCTCAGCATATATGGCTAAAAAAAGGAATATGCTTATCATTGTCTGATTCATCTCCACTGATACTTACAAAGAACTAGGTGAACGAAGCACAGAGTTGTCACAGGCCTAACAGACATATTGGCTCTCTGGGAAACGCCCAAATTAAGGAAATTATGTTTCCTAGAAGGGCACAAAGTGTTTAGAGGCCCGATGAAGAAGTAGGAATAGGAAAATGAATGCTGGGTACTGGAATGGTTGGGGAGAGGAGAGAAGGGGAGGGCTGAAAACAGACCCAACACAAAGTGCTGCTGGCAAAAAAACAACATCTCATGGGAAAACAAGGATGGACCAGAACCCCAGGAAATCAAGCACAGTACATGTTCACACCCAAATCTCGCCAACGGCAGCGTGTTCACTTTATACTTGATCTGGGCGTTTGGTTCATCGAGGGAGAAGTTATCTCTACAGAAAGATCTGATTCTGATCTCATCAGAAAGATCTGATGCTCAGTCTCTCTGAGGCCATAAGCTGGCAATGACTACAAACACCTCCTGGCCTTTCTTTTTTCTCCCCTTCCTTCCCCAACTCCGCTCAAAGCGTTTCACTTCAACTTAAGCCACCAAGAAGAATGCTACTTAATATTCTGATGTAAGAGTACAAGAGGGGTCTCCATGACACAAATACAGTATCACAGAATGGTTTGGGATGGAAGGGTCCCTAAAGATGGAGTTCTAACCCCCTACCATGATCAGGGACATCTCGCACTAGACTAGGTTGCTCCAAGCCTGGCGTTGAAGAATGCCACTATTTAGCATCCCAATCTTCTAAATATATTTTAACTTTTTTTTTTTTCTCCTCTCTTCCTTCTTTTCTTTACCAGCTCTTGCACAAACCCTAGGCTCCAAGCAGAAGCTGGCAAAGCAGAGACCTGGATGATGGCTGGTCAGGAGGGCTCCACTCTCTGCCTTTTCTTCCTCTGCCATGTTCTTCAGGGAAAGGGGTCACAAAACACGACTATCCTGGGATTTTACCACCGAGCTTCAGTTACGATGCAGCACTTTGCATTTCATGCCCGGCGGAGCGAAACCTTCCACTTCCTTCTAGTCTCACGACCTGCCCAGGGCTGATGCAGCGGTGAGGGGCTCACCAGGAGGAAAGCAGTGTCGGGCCAAGGGCCATGGCGCCAGGCCCTGGTTCTCTATTTACATACAGAGGCGATTTTTATCCTCTCCCTTCCCTCCTGCTGCCGTACCTTTGCTTCCCTCGGCCGCGCAACAGCACAGGGCCTGTTTCAACCCCGACGCTGAGGGCAGAGCTGGGGTAGAACACCAGCTGTAGGCCCCGAGTCCCCCCCGTGGAGCACCACGGGCAGCGTCGAGCCCGCAGCCGGGCTACCGGGGAGTCTGTCAGGGCGAGGGGGAAAGGCGGGTGGTGACACAACCGGCCCCACACCCAACCCTTGTCCCCAAGCCAAGACACACCTCTCCCGCGGCCCCCTCACCCCTTCCACGGCGCCGGGAGCCGGTCCCGACCCCGTCCGAGGGCCCGCCGGGCGCTGCGGCCCCAGCCCCGGTCCGTTGCGGCCCTCCCCGCCACCCTCTGACAGGCTCCCCCCGGTTTTGCCGGACACCCGCCCTGCTCGCCCCTTCCCCCGGGCGGACGGCCGCGACCCCCAACCCCCCGGCGCCCCAGCCCAGCTCCCTCTGCCCCTTACCCGGCCTCGGCGAACCCGCTCCCACCGGGCGCGGCGACCGGTGACGGCGGCAGGGCGGGGAGGGACAACCAGGCCCCAGCCCGTTCCCGCCCCCGCCCCCGCCCCCGCCCCGGCCCGCCGTGACGGCGGGGGCGTGGGGAGGCGGAAGGAGGGGCCGGGCCGGGCGGGGCCGTGTGGAGGCCGGGCCGTCCCCTCAGGGCCGGCGTCTGCCGGCTGACAGGCCCCGGGGGGGAACGGGGCAGCCCCAGCCCCTCTCCGAGAGGGAAAGAGTGTAATTTGAAGGAAAAAGATGCTGTTGCATTAGGCATGAAAGGGAAAACATGAGTGAGGAAACGACGTTACAGTGAAAAATAACGATGTCTCCACAGACAGTAATACCCTGTTTTGAAGCACTGCCTTCGGTTTGGGCTCAATGGATGTTTAGAAAGAGAATGAGTGGGAAAATTATATTTAAAAGTGCCTTTAGATGAGTTTCGCGGCAATGTATACTCGCAGCCCTGAAGGCCAATTGTACCTCCATCAAAAGTTCCAGTTCTGGGTTCCCCAATTCCAGAAGGACAGGGAACTGCTGGAGAGGGTTCAGCAAAGGGCTACAAAGACCATGAGGGGCCTGGAGCATCTCTCTGATGAGGAAAGGCTGAGGGACTTGGGCTTTTTTAGTCTGGAGCAGAGAAAGTTGAGGAGGGTCTGATCAACACCTATAAATACTTAAAGGGTGGGTGTCAGGAGGACAGGGCCGGTCTTTTCTCAGTGGTGCCCAGGGACAGGACAAGAGGGAACGGGCACAAACTTGAACATAGGAAGTTCCATCTAAAGATGTGGAGGAACTTCTTTCCTGTGAGGGTGTCAGAGCCCTGGAAGAGGCTGCCCAGAGAGGTGGTGGAGTCTCCTTCTCTGGAGACATTCAAAACATGCTTGGACACATTCCTGTGGAACCTGCTCTGGGCAGCCCTGCTTTGGCAGGGGGTTGGACTGGATGATTTCCAGAGGTCCCTTCCAACCCCATGTGATTCTGTGAAAGAAAACAAAGAAAACATGATTCTATTCCTTTTTTTTTTTTTTTTTTTTAAGAGAAGCAGATTGAGGGAGGGCATTCTGCCCCTCTTCTCTGCTATGGTGACACCCAACCTGGAGCACTGCATCCAGCTCTGGGGCCACCAACCTAACAAGTTCCAACCCTGTTGGAACGGGCCCAGAGAAGGCCATGAAGATGACCTGAGGGCTGGAGCACCTCTGCTGTAAAGACAGGCTGAGAGAGTTGGGAATGTTCAGCTACAGCCTCAGGGCCTGGGAAGCATGTGGTCCTGTAATTTTCTCTTTGAAGAACTGGAGAAGACACAAAAGTGCCTCAGCTGCTATGGAGGCAGCCTCGAGGCTCACCTGATGCTTCTCCTCCAGTAGCTGGGCCAGGAGGAAATTGGGTATCCCCATGTCTCTGTTGCCCTTGCTCCCTGGTGCCACTGAGTCTCTCTGAGCCCTACCAGGATGGTAAAGACTATATACACAACATGGTCCTCTTGTTTTTTTTCTCCCCTTCCTTACCACTCCTCCACCTAAAGAGTTTCATTTCAATGTAAGCCACCAAGAAGAATGCTAATTAATAATCTCATACAAGACTACAAGAGATATCTTCATGAAAGGAACAAAAATACAGTATCACGGAATGGTTTGGGTTGAAAGGGACCTTAAAGATCATTGAGTTCCAACCCCCTGCCATGGGCAGGGACACCTCCCATCAGACTGGGTTCTTCAAAGCCCCATCCAGCCTGGCCTTGAACCCCTCCAGGNNGGCAACCTCTTCCAGTGTCTCACCACCCTCACAGCAAAGTATTTCTTCCTAATATTTAACCTAAATCTCCCCTCTTTCAGTTTAAAACCATTGTCCCTTGTCCTATGGCTCCCCTCCCTGATCAAGAGTCCCTCCCCATGTCTCCTGGAGCCCCTTTAGGCACTGGAAGTGGCTCTAAGTTCTCCTCGGAACCTTCTCCTCTCCAGGCTGAACCCTCCCAACTCTCTCAGCCTGTCTTCACAGCAGAGGTGTTCCAGCCCTTGGAGCAGCTTTGTGGCTTCCTCTGGACCCATTCCAACAGGTCCATGTCCTTCCTGTGCTGAGGATTCAGAAGTGCATGATGGAACGAAGGGGGAGCAGCCCAGCCCTGGCCTCGTATGCCTGATGAGTGTCCTCTTTCCAAGGCGTGAGCGCTGCCTAAGTGGTGTGTAATTTACCTTATGGGCAAATTTAATTCTCCTCTGTCACATTTCACTTGTGTGCCTCTAACTGTAGATAGGAAGGACAATGCTGTCAGGAGTTGGTACCGATGGCAAACCACCTGGCAGAGCTTCCCAGGCAGTTGTTACTGATGCATTCCACCAGCCGGATGACTTCCTGTTGCTGTCGTCATCATCTCCATTTGCTAATTCAATTAAAATATCCGGTCCAGAACCTGAAATGAGATTACCTTCTTATTACAATCAATGCTGTACAAAATTATGATGGATGACAGTTTCCAGCCTGAATGAGCTTATGGGTTAATTATATTGCAGAATGCCATGTGAAACCTATTTGTTTAAGAAAAATGTATGGACCATTGGCGTGTTATTTAGGCTGGTACTTGCTCTTCAGTAGCAGTAATTAACATGATGACATAGATTTTGAATAAACAGAGGAAAAAATCTGTTCCCAATATTGATAACGTTTCCTAAAAAAAATAAAAAATTAAGTTTATTAGCAGCTTATTTTTAAATTTTTCTTTGCCTTTGCCTTTCTGTTTAATTTTCAAAGACCATAATATAATTTCCTCCTCTCCGCTAGTGAAACACACCAACATTATAATTTCAAAGCCCAGTCTTTAGTTAAGAAGTACCTGCAAATGTATAATCTTTCTAACTTCAGCCAAACCATTTTAAAATGATGAGGAGTTATAAGAGGCATAAAACTAAATGACGATATTTTGCTCATAAAAAGAAATACAAATCTATGGAAGGAAATATATTAATATAAAATGTATGGACTTTGAGGTCAGCAGCTAGCTCTGATAGAATCCAACAGATTGCCACTTTGAAAATGAGGTCATTGTTGAGCAATTAATCTCCATCATTTTCCAGCTCATCATCATCGTCGTCATTTTCCAATTCATAATTACCCTCATTGCTTTTTGAAACCATGGAGGAAGAAAAACACACAAAGGGATCCTGGCAGGCTGGGGCTGCTGTAAAGCGAAGAGATGTCAAAGGCAAAGGGATGGAGTGGGGTGGGTTACAAAGATGAGGAAAACAGCACCTAATGACAGCTGTGAAATGCAGTGTCAGAGAATCGGGCAACCAATTGTGGCTACTGCCCCAGAGTTTGAGCAGCTTTTCCTTCTCGCTTGTTTGCTCTGCCACTGTCACCCTCCGTATCGGTAGCCTGGCTTCTGCTTGTCCTCCCTCCATCATTTCAACCTGCTGTTGAGCCGAAAAGGAGATCTATCAAAAATCACCAGATGTTATTGTAGAATCATAGAACCACAGAATCACAGAATGGTTTGGGTTCTGTAGGACCTTAAAGACCATCAAGTTCCAACCCCCCTGCCCTGAGCAGGGACACCTCCCACCAGACCAGGTTGCTCCAAGCCCCATCCAGCCTGGCCTTGAACCCCTCCAGGGATGGGGCAGCCACAGCTTCTCTGGGCAACCTGTTTCTAATGTCTCACTACCCTCACAGCAAAGTATTTCTTCCTAATATCTCATCTAAATCTAAATTATCTAATAGAAATTGTATAGTCCTTCTACTGCGGCACAGACAGTGCCCCATCAAGGGAATACAGCTCATCTGCTTCTACAGGAGGAAAGACATCTCTGAAGACAGATTAGGCACTGGGACTCAAAAAAGAAGTGGTCAGTTGGGTACATTCATGATGTGTACCTTCTGCCTTCTGTTGAGAACTGGTAGAAAGGTCTCTAAAACCTAGAAACTCAGTGGAAACTTTCCCAGTTTCTTGGGCTGCAGTGAATTCAGAGCAAAAAGTGTCAATGAAAGAGGTTATGATACCCCCTAGGATGTGACTCTGTGACCTGCAGATTCCTGCACAGCTCAACATCTAAACCTCTATTATATGCCTCACTTAAGCTCCATGCCCCACAGATGGGCATTTTAGATGTGTCCCACCTGCTTCTCAGCTGCTGCTTCATGGGTGCTGTGTGTAGACATCTCAGGTTCCCTAGGACACCTGAGGTGGCACTGAACCAGTGATTCATATCCTAAATATTCACTGACTACAGCCTGAGTTTAAACAGACAGACTGGCTGTAGCTATAATCAGTGCTTAGACATTTACTGTAATTAAAAACACCTACCTATACGCATTACATTTAAGAGTCTTAATCTTGAAAGTCATCCCATAGCCCAGGTCTTTCAAGAAGTACCATGGCTTTTCTATATGTATTTCCATGGTAATTTGGCACCTGAATTTTTCTAAGAATCTGCTTCTGCTTTTCCCTCTTCAGCCCCGTCCCTGTCTTTGGTGGTGTTATTGTAGAACATCTGCAGCTGTGTGCAGTAGGGGTCAGGGTTTTATCTTCTGCTGCACCCCACCTTGATGTACAGACAGGGTGAACTTGGTGGGGTAGAGCAGAGGGTGGCAGATGGCACAGTGCCGATCGATGGAGATGAAACACAGGTGAAAGATGGAGGTCAAGCAAAAGAGGGTGTCCAGAAAGGTGTGCAACCTACAGAAGTCATCTCCGAAATACCAGCGGCTCTCTGCGGACCGGATGGTGCTAAAAGGCAGCACGGTCAGCCCCAGGAGGAAGTTGGCAAAGGCCAGGGAGAGGAGCAGAAGGTCAGTGGGGGTGTGCAGAGCCTGGGGACACTTCTGACCAGTCTGCCCAGGTCCCACTCTCCACCCCCCCCAGCTCTGCCACCACCAGCCTGGGAAAGGATCCACCTTCCAGCAGAGGTGCCGAATGACTCACCTGGAAAAAAAAAAAAAAAGTCATAAAAAGGCAGGTTGGAAGGAGAGACATCTTTTCATCAAGTACTTTTATTAAAGCCGTGGGAGAGTTTCCATTTTTCAAGCGAAAAAATTGAGCCTGTTCTATGTGTTCAGATCAACGGGTTCAATTTTTGTAGCATCGGGTCTTTTTATATTTGGCTTTATCTTTCAGGCAATACAGGGAGTAGCACAAATCCCAAATCCCAAAGCTCCTGCAGGGCTTTGAAAGCTGCCTCTGGTACGATGGCACACTGGTTCTCTTCACCTTCCCTCGAAAGGAAGCTCCAATTTAGTTACGATTCTTTTTATTAAGTAGAAGCTGTGAAGTGATTATTAGGAAACAAATAACATCTGATGCCCCCTCAGGGGGCAAGTTGCTCATTTTATAGTGTTCTGGCTACGGGGAAATATAGGGATACCCTTTATGGTGATATAGTAAATATTCAGCAAGGCAAAGAGACGTAGTCTTATACGCTCTAAAGATTGCCACTTATTTTTTTCTTGTGAAATTGCTATTTAAGTTATTTAATTTGTAATTGGAACTGTAAGAAATACATTAATGGATTATAACGGGTTATTCCGGTAGTGTTTGATAAATCAGATAACTGAGTGGTATGATATTTTACAGAAAGACAGATACAGTTAAATACATGACAATTTTCTATATTTTTTTTTTTTTTTCTTCTTGAAACGACTGGTAGGATAGCTGGAAACCGTTCCCACCTTTCCCACCCTTCCCAGCAACAACAAAACATAAAAGCAGTACGTCCCTCAGACCTTGGCTTCCTCTACTGTCCTCTGCAATTAGTTTTTTACTAAAAACCACCATCCTTCATCTTCCCCACCTTGAGTTTCTTTGGCTAAGAAGTTTCCTGCTGCCCAGCTCCCCTCTCTCTTGATGTTTATGAGAAAATCTGTGCCCAAAGCTGCTGAGACCCAGCAGAGACACTGCTGGGACAAGGCCCAGGCAAGTTTTTAGACTGAATTTTTAATACAATAAAGAGCTAAAGTTGGCACCAGTTTCTGTATCATTCTGGTTTATGTCAGGGCACGAGCAGCAGCTATTACTGTAAGGATTTAAAAACTCCTACGAGAGCAAGAATTTTTTTTTTCCAGTTTTGCTTCAACAAAAAATGTATAAACTGGGCATAATTCTATAAGCACTATGCTTTGCTGGAGACTTGCCATAAAATTTCAGAAAGATTTGTTTCTGCGTTTTTTTTCTTTATTTGCACAATTTAATAAATTATCATTTACATTAAGATTGTCAGAGCCTTTTGGAGATCTCCTGATATGAACAATATCAGGTGTAACCGTTTTTTGTCCTTGGTGCTTTTTCGTTAGTTTTCATTCTTCTTGTTTGTTATCTGCAATAAAGTATCATCCTCATCCAAATCTGTCTTTCAGATTCCACGTAAAATCGTGTCCTTGTCAAAATCCTTACCCCATCCAAATTGACAATCATACTCAAGATGTTCCTTCTCTTTTCCCTTCCTTCTTCAGAGAAAATTGTTGGATATAGGCTCAAACTGAACATTTGTTGAATGTTCTATGTAGAGGAAAATACACACACACACAAAAATAGAAGGCTAATTGTCAATATCTTTTTAAATTCAAACTGCTGCACTTAACTCTAAGACCTAAATTCCTCTAAGTAACTTCTGAGCCTGAGTTCCTTAAAATAGAACAAAACACTTCCAAAGGATGATGGACTTTCTAAGAGGGCCATCATCAGTGCCCCTTTGCCGTGAAATATTTCCTCGCAGCTTCCAAACGAATCCATTTGGGATCCCTGAATAGAATAAAAGAGCAGGAGAAGGCGATGGGTTTACAACTTAAACCTCAACTCTTCCATCAGGTGTGTTGCAGCCACAGAGCCTGTCGTGCAGCCTTTTGCTCTCCCATGTGGTAGGGAGCAGGGGTTGCCTCTGAAGAAGTTGGCGTAACATCTACAAGTCTTTTATCATTACTGCAAAGTGGGGGAAATCATAGAATCATAGAATGGTTTGGGTTGGAGGGGACCTTAAAGATCATTGAGTTCCAACCCCCTGCCCTGGGCAGGGACACCTCCCACCAGAGCAGGTTGCTCCAAGCCCCATCCAGCCTGGCCTTGAACCCCTCCATGGATGGGGCAGCCACAGCTTCTCTGGGCAACCTGTTTCTAGTATCTCACCACCCTCAAAGGACGTAATTTCTTCCTAATATTTAATTTAAATCTCCCCTTTTTCAGTTTAAAACCATTACCCCTCATCCTATGGCTCCACTCCCTCAGAAAGAGTCCCTCCCCATCTCTCCTGAAGCCCCTTTAGGGACTGGAAGGGGCTCAAAGTTCTCCTTGGAACCTTCTTCTCTCCAGGCTGAACCCTCCCAACTCTCTCAGCCTGTCCTCACAGCAGAGATGCTCCAGCCCTTGGATCATCAACAAGGAATGAAAATCAGTCTTCACAACAAGGAATAAAAATCACTTTTCTGCCCATAATAATATTAGAAAAGCCTGGAATGTCCTGCATCCCCAGGCAGGAGCACAGTCCTTTTGGTACTCAATAGAGCAGCTGCATGGCAGCACCCAACCACCACTTTGGTGGTGTGATGGTGGGGAAGGGACACTTCTACCTCTGAGACCTCCCTTCCTCTTCCCCTCCATCTCGCCCCCAACTACACCCCAGAGCCCTCCAGATTTTTATTTTTTCGTTTAAACTTCCTTTCTCATATTAAAATCCAAAGCTGCTTGGAATTTTTTTCCATCCTGCATTTTGGTGGAAATATGTGATTAAAAACAGAGCTGAAAACTCCTCCTTTCTTCCAAGAAGAACTGGAATGTTCTGAGTCGATGTGTCACCAGAAGGACTCACGGCTGTCTCTTGAGAAGCTGCACATCCTTTTCTCTAAAGCTTCATCCATGCTCCGTTGCTGCTGCAGCCACGAAGGCTGACACACGGCCGATCTGATTTGATTAGGTTATGTAAATGGAAGAAGAAATACATTATTTTAATGTATTACAGTTACAGCTCTCTATGTCGGGAGCTTCTTGGAACACTTACTTTCATTTACATAATTTTCACTAAAGCTGATTAAAACATTGTGGTTTGTTGTTTGGTTTTTTTTTTAATCAAAAACCATTATAATTGAAAATTGGATGCTGACTATTAAGCATTAATTTGCCTGAACTTATCTGACTTCTTTGGCATATTTTCGTTTTCAATAGAAAAATTAATGGCTATAAACCAAAACCTTTAATTTAAATCTTGAGGAATTTTGTTTGGAAGTGCTATGGCATTGTCTCTGGAGAATTGGCATTTGGATATTTTATATTATTGCTCACTTTATTCTTGTCTTGAGAACCATAGTTATATCAGTGACTACATGCTAAATATTGGTTAATTGCTCTGCAGTATTAAGGTGTAAAATAAAAATCAACACAGAGCTTGCAAAAATAAATCATTCCATTTCTCAAAAAGTTTTCAGCTAGTGTTTTTGCAACCCAAGGATTTAACTTTTTTTTTTTTTTACACCAGTCTTAATATAAGATATTGTTGACCTTTTTCTTAAAAGCTGCTTTTGCCCATGGACTCCACCAGGGGGTAGGAAATCCCTTCTCACAGTTCAAGCTGTGATCGAAAGAAAAAAAACAAAAAACAGTTAACTTAAGTCTTAGGTACTGCAGATAAATCCTGCCAGTTGCTGAGTTTCAGACCATTTAAAAATAAAAATATGGCAATTGTTTGAATAAGGAACACTGGCTTTGAAGACAGGTCTGAACATCGCTGTTAGAAGTGTTGCAAGAAGGAGACTGGGTGTGGGTTCCCTGGCTGGGATGCTCTTACAAAGAACGACTGAGGGAGCTGGGTCTGTTTCATTTAAGGAAGAGGAGGCTGAGGGGAGACTTCATCATTCTCTACAACTACTTGAAAGGACACTGTAGAGAGGTTGGGGCTGGTCTCTTCTCACAAGCAATTAGTGATAGAACAAGAGGAAATGGATTCAAGCTGCAACAGGGTAGGTTTAGGCTGGACATTAGGAAGAAATTCTTCAGAGAAAGAGTGGTCAGACACTGGAATAGGCTTCCTAGGGAGGTGGTGAAGTCACCATCCTTGGATGAGTTTACAAGTTGTTTAGATGTGGTGTTGGGGGATATGGTGTAGGGGAGAACTTTGTAGAGTAGGTTAGATGGTTGGACTCAATGATCCCAAGGGTCTCTTCCAACCTAGATGATTCCATGATTCTATGATTCTACCCATGTCTTGCTCTCCTGCATGTTCAAAGTGAGATGTACCAGAGAGGAAGGTGACCATGGGGGTGCTCTTGGACTGAGGTGCCCATCCCTGGAGGTGTTCAGGCAGATCGGGCTTTGAGCAATCTGGTTTGGTGGGAGATGTCCCACCAGGCAAGGGGGGTGGAACTTGATGGTTTGGGTTGGAAGGTTCCTTGGAGCATGCCATGGAGCTTCCCTCTTCCTGATGGCATCACACCACAGGCTTCTGTGTCGCCTCCAAACACATCCTCCTGACACCCACCCTTTAAGTATTTATAGGTGTTGATCAGATCCCCCCTCAGCCTTCTCCAGACTAAAAGGACCCAAGTCCCTCAGCCTTTTGGGAATAAACTCTATACATCTACTAATGCCCCAGTCAAAAAGGGTGACCCAGGCTGCCACCATATTAGCCTGGGATGTATTCAGTTTAGGAGGTTATTGATGATGAACTCAAGAAAGATTAGCTGCATGCATAAAGATTGGGTGAAATATTGAGCTTATGGACTGAATGTAAAAACTTTCTGAAATTAAAACATCCCCCGATGCATTAAAATATTCTAGAAAAGCTTCAAAGTCTATCAAGGCATTAAGAGTGAACACAAGTAGTAAACAAATATCATATAAAATGAGTCTGATTTTATTGAAGAGATATTCGATGAGGTAATTCTACAGATAATTCTGACTCATAAAACTCATATTGCACATTTTGGGCTTTTACTGAGCCATGAAAATCCTCTATTCAATCCACTGTTTCCTCTTCATTTCTAGAGCTGCTGTGGTATCTGTTACTGGGATTGATCGTCAGATAGAACTTGTACTGTACGAAAATGTGGGTTAAATACTTTGCCTTTTAGGATATATTTCAATGTTTTCCGAAACCATGGATAGGAAAAGCCATATATTAATGGATTGCAGAAAGAATTGAAGTACCCGAGCCAGTTCAGAGCATCAAACAAAGGTAAAGGAGTAGAGAAATTGAAAAATGGATCAAGTAAGATTGCGAGAAAACAGGGAAACCAGCATATTAAGAAACCCAGCATAACTATACTCAAAGTCTTGGCAGCTTTTCTGTCTTTATTCTTAGAATGCTCATTTTCCTTGTTGATTTTTGGGGGCCTGTGTGCCCGCCTCAACTCACGCGTGTGCCTTTGGGAGACGGTAAAAATTTTCCCGTAAATCCCTACCATGATGCAGGCGGGAGCCAACAAACCAACCGTAAATAAAACAGCCCCCCATAGTTTGTTGAACACGATGGGGCACAGGCTCGAGCATTTCACCAGCATTTCATAGCCCTCGATGCCTGAAGCATAAGCTTCTGAGAAAACCACACCAAAAGCAAAAGCTCCGGGCACCGACCAGCACGTGACTATGATTTTCTTTACGGCTGGGAGGGTCATGGTGCTGGCGTAACGTAGAGGGTGGCAGATGGCGTAAAACCGGTCCAGGGCGATGGAGCAGAGGTGGAAGATGGAAGCCAAGCACAGCATCAGGTCGAAACTGTAATGGGCTTTGCAGAAGGGCACCCCGAAATACCAGCAGCGCTCCACCGACCTCACCATGCTGTAGGGCATGATGGCAAAGCCCAGCAGGAAATCCGTGCCGGCCATGGAGAGGAGGAGGAAATTGGTCGGGGAATGAAGCTGCTTGAAATAGGAGATGGAAAGGATGATGGCCAGATTCCCCAAGACGGTGAGAATGAAGGCTGCTGTTATGAGCACATACATCACCCCGCGCAATCCCGGCGACCTAAAGCTCTCAGAACAGGAGCTGTTTCCAAACTCGGAGCAATCAGTCAAATCCCTGGAGACATTTGGAGAAAGCATCATCCATCCATCCTTCATCTGATTTCTCCACTGGAGATGCGGTTCCGCAGGGCAGATTTAATTTTCACAGGTTTCCAAAAGTTTCCATTTCCTAATGTGAGAATACAAGAGAAAGGAAGTCAAGAGCAGGAATTAAATTATTGAGTGAAAGGCAGTAATTCAGAGGCAAACTTTCCTTTGGCTTAAATAGGGACCAGCTGCAACCCATTGCTTTTCCGAAACGGTACCTGAAACCTGGTAACTGGAAGCTATTATCAAATGCATTGCAGATAATAGTTAAAACAAAGCAGATGAAAGTAAACTTAATTACCTCCTAAATGAACCAAATTACACAATACCATCGATTTCATTTTGTGCATTGTATTGCCCCTGTAATTTTGTAAGATGTGCCTCTTGTATTTTATATACATCGTAATATTAGTGATTATTAAGTGGTGGAAGAAAAAAGAAGCATGGACAGATGATTCCCTCAAGTTCACCTTGGTCTGTAAATACTGTCTATATTTACCTCTTTGATCTTAGAACCTTGGTCTTTTTTCTGTATCAGAAATGTTATCCGAGCTCACACAGGTCACCTTTCTGGGAGATCTCAGTTAATGAGCTATTCACCTAAAACGCTATCTGAGGAGTCCCAAACCAGCTGCCAAAATCCCCTCCTCCAAATTGTCTGTGATGCTAAACTCACCTGCTGCAGATTACGAAGCACGAGCAGTGAACCCATCTGATGGAAATCTGTCACAAAATGGGTACGATAAGAAAGAATTCTTCTTTTTCCCTACGCATCCACTTGTTTTCTGTCATCGTAATTCCACCAACTGAAAGGGAGGGGAGATAGGTCGGGTCTTGTCTCCTGTAATAAGCTGTGGTCCAGCTGCAGTACTTACAAATGAATACACTGGTGAATATTTTCAAGGGTCAGAAAATTCCCTTTGTATATCTGGGGAGAACCAGACCCTTTTCTGCCACCTGGTTTCCGTATCATCTGTTGGGGGTAAGAAGCATGTTTAGAAATAGAAGCCGAAAGAGATATTCTTCTCCTCAGCGATTCAACTCATTAAAAGGAACTTGGGAAGCAGGTTGGTCCACTGACTTTTTCCGATAGGTATCACCCTGAAATGAAAAAAAATACAGAAACAGAGCATCAAAAGATTAAAAAGAATACTTGGAAGTTAGTTTTATAGGCTAAGCCTACAGGCATCATCTGTTTCAGTAACACCTCCAATACATTCTTTAAGATGACTTTTTCCTGTCTTCTTATTGTCCTGCAAACCTGCAACGTCTGGAAAAGGCAGATCCACTTTGTAACTTGGCACAGACTAAGGAAAGGTGAGAATTTATTATTATATTTTAATCCCAGGAGATTTTGAGTTAAATACGTATATATATAATTTAGAGGTGTACACCAACAGGAGATAAACAAAGCCAACTGTCTGCTTTCCCAAGACTATTATTTTTGCTTGTTCCATTAAGTCATTTACCCTTATCTATAGGGGAGCAGTTTTGGTGACTCAAGGAAGATAAAAGCCCTATCAAAAGGAGCTTTTGCAAGGAGAGGCTAAAGGAAAAGGTGAAGAGAAGATGTTCTGGTTTTTTATCTTTTTTAGCGGCCAATACCTCCTATCTTTCACATTTTTTTAATCATTACTGTTTCTAATGAAATTTGGCAATGAAATATTTAATCAACTTGAAGAATATTACTATCTTGTGTTTTAAGGGGCAGAAAAAGCACTTTCTGTCACGCTGGCTAAATAAGCAGCTTTCACAAAACGGGCAGAAAATCTTCCCCATACACTACAGGAACAGGCAAAAAAAAGTGTTACTTTAGGTTAATCTGTCATTTTTATTGGACAATCTATTATTTATTTTTAAAATATAAATGGGAAAAATAGTATTTCTTTCCTTACAAAAACAAAAAAAATAAAAAAGAAAATGAGTTCACTGTTAATGTCAGGTCAGAGGTGGATGTTCCGACTTAATGCAGGTGTATGAAAGATGCATTACAAATCCAAGGGTAAATGACTGGAATTCATCAGAGACTGGATTTTTATGGAATACCATATAATAAGAACAGGGGTTTTAATATAAATTAAGGGAAAAGTAAGAACATTGAAGGGATTCTACCTTTATGACAGTTGCTTTAAAAACCAACACGGAAATTAGCTTTTGGAAATAAAATGCACATCTCTGGGATTATCTACAACAGACTAATTTACAGACTCAAAAAATAGTAAAAATTTGTTACTGTGTGGAGGAGAAATATGTTATATTTGAGACCTGTCAGTATTTTTGAGACAGCCATATCTAGTAACTTTATTTTTAAGTAATGGAGAGATACGCAAGCTCCACACAAATGATTCTTTTTAAAAATGGTTTGGTTTTATTACCGCCGATGAGTTTCCTTCATGTTGTACCTGGCCATTTCCATGTGGTTCCTAATTATTGATTGGAAAGAACTATTTGGTTACTTGTTACTAACCCCTCTTATTCCTCTGGGCCGGCTTCAGTAAAGCAGAAATCACAGCAACACTGAGCAAAGGATGAGCTCATATTTTCTCAAATAATTGTTTTTCTCCTGTTGGTAACTGAGGAAGTCCAAAGGGTATAGGATGCACTCTGTTTTCACTGATTTCTCTTTAAATGACAGATATTCAGTAAGTTTAAGGAGACGGATTTTTCCTATAGCTGTGGGAAATAAGAAGCCCAGACATCTGGGAGTGGGTTGTGGAGCTCCCACTGCCTAAGATACCTCTGGATCTGGTCTCTTAGCAAATAAAGTTGTTTTACAAAGGTTATTGCATCGTCATCACACAGAAGCATTTTCAATTACCCACGCAGTTGGTTGGATTTAAAGTGGCAGCATGCAGGTGAAAAGATCTTATTAAAAAACCTACAAAGTAGGAAATTAAATTTGCAAGTCTACGTAACATTATGCAAGACTCAGTGGGTATTACGGGAATTAAATTTCATAAAATCACAGAACCACAGAACGGTTGAGGTTGGGAGGGAACACTCTGCTCCATCATCCAGGTCATTAATGAAGATGTTGAACAGGACTGGGTGCAGTATTAACCCCTGGGGTACACCACTCATTGCTGGCCTCCAACTAGACTTTGTGCCAATGACCACCAGCCTCTGGACCTGACCCTTCAGTCAGTTTCGAATTCATTTCATTGGTCTGCTCATCCAGCCCATACTTCATTACCTTCTCTATGAAGATCTTGTGGGAGATGGTGTTGAAAGCCCTACTAGGTCAACAATAACCATGGCTCTCCCATCCTCTACCAGGGCAGTCATTTAATCATAGAAGTTTATGAAATCTAGGCTGTGTCTAATGGAAACTGGCTCATCAAAAAGTGCTTAGACAGGCATAGTCATCTTCTCAGTCATGTCTTTATATGCAGAAGTGTAGAAGTAATGTTGTAGATACCTAAGATGCTCTGAAAAATTAAAGACTTTTGTAGACCACTAAGTGTCTTACGTTTGAATCTACTATTAGAACTAGTATCTAGTTGGGTCTTGATGTTCTTTAAGGCCCCTTCCAACCCCAACCCTTCTATGATTCTGTTTTCTTCCTCACTGAATGGCTATTAATGCACGGTAAAGGACAGTTAGCCCACAACCCCGATGAGTTAATGAGTTAAGGAAAGCCATACACTCTGCAATATTTACACAGTTTGAGAGATCAATTTTTCTATTTGAACACCACACTAATGTATTATTTCTTTTTTTATCTGGCTGTTTAAAATACTCCATTTTGGAGCAAGGTTGTCCTTGTGAGGCTTCTAGAAGGGTTCCGCCTGGAGAGCTGGCGCTCCTCCTCTTCCCCCGTCCTCCTGCATCTGGTGACTGAGGGGCAGAGACCAGGAGTCTTGGCCACAGGTGGGACCACCATGCATGAGGTTCCATCGCAGGTGGCCACAGGCTGCAGCACCATGTCGCAGCCACCACAACAGGAGCTACAGACACCAAACAGAGGGGAAAAGCAAACAAAGGGGTCTGTGACTTTGAAAACTACCATCAACACTGTACAACTCATGAGAGGAAGGTGACATTGCAAAATGGGGTCATTGGTAGCAAAACGAACAGGCATAGGTCTACCAGGGACACAGATCCTTCCATCACACCGGAGTAATCACTTGGCCCAAGTTTTCAGGGAAGTTAAAACATACGAAAGCACCCACTGGAGACCCATTTGTTCTGGAAAACAAATGTGGCCATCTGGGAAGTGTTTAATAAGGTCACTAATTAAATGTGTTGATAAGGAACTTAACGATACCCTTTGCACTTCATTTACAGGATGACACTTGGAGATTGCCATCAGGTACATTTTGCTTCACCAGACCTAACTCATAATCTGATCAGACAACAGCACAAGGGATTTTTCTTGTGGTCTCCTAATTTAGCAAAACCTTGGGTTCAAATAGGGACCCTATGGCCTCATTAACATGTCTCATTTTTACAACTCCTTCAAAGTCAGAAATAACTTTGTGCTGTCTGCGGATAGAGCTGATGAGAGAAAGTAACTTGGGACTTGATTAAAGTTGCTCTGCTGGGGAAGACACTCTGTAAACAGAAGGCAAGGAGGCTCTTTGGGGAAGGGACACCTTTAGGTAATAGGGCACCAGAGGAAAAAAGTTATTTCTTAACTTTCTGAGCTGGGCCATACACAAACCTGACTTATACGTTATTAAGAACAAGGAGAACTTCCTTCTAGATGTGGATGAAGGTCACCAGCAGTCTGTGTGTGGAAGCCCTTTGTTATTTCTGCAGAGAATAAATGTTGGTGATGTCTTAGGTTGCCCAGAGAAGCTGTGGCTGCCCCATCCCGGAGGGGTTCAAGACCAGGCTGGATGAGGCTTTGAACAACCTGGTCTGGTGGGCGGTGTCCCTGCCCCAGGGGGGGTTGTAACTGGATGATCTTTAAGGTCCCTTTTCCCTCTCCCCAACCCATAGAATTATTGAGACTTCACAATCCACAGTCCCACCACCGTCTCCCAGCTGCAGCTATTCAGGCAAAGCTTCAGTAGTATCTCCATGGATCACCTCCTAGATCCAAAAATCTAATTTCAGGCCTCTTGCTAGTCAAGAGTTGGTCCTGAGAAGACATCTAACTAACTGCTAGTTCCAGAATACTGGCCTTTGATCCAAGCACTTTTGGAGTCCCAGGATCACCTCAAGGGAATTACCCATTAATTTATCAGAAAGATAGATATTTTTTATCTTCACTTACTTTATTTCTGTGGGATAAAGTATTAAAGTAGCCACATTGTCACTCACAAGGGATACCTTCCACAGCACAAGCGGTGTTTTGTTCAGTTTTAGGTCATTTTGGAGAGTGCAAACTTACAATGAGGTGGTAAAAGAGACAATCTCAGATGCTGATATTTTTCTCTGCTGAAAGGTTGCATCATTCAGCTTTTGTGCTCTACAGCAGAGAGTAGTTCATTGCTCTATAATGAAAACAGAAAAAAAAGAGGAGATACAGGTATGATGTGCACTTACACAAGCAACATTGCCAGAGGGCATCATTTGCTGCCAAGCATTGCTCTTCAGGACAGAGTCATCAGTTTCTCTCCATAGTCCCTTCTCAGGTACTAATCTTCTTCCATTCATTCCCAGGACTAGTCCTTTGTAGTCCAACTAGATGTCACAAGGCCAGGTCAGAGGTGTTATTTCCTTCTGCTTGGTCATACGTTGACTCTAGAAAAGCCAGGCTGTAGATTAAAAAAACCCTACAGTCTGTGGGTCTTCAGCTGGTGACCATGTGTTAGTCTTTGACTTACTTGCCAGTCCTTCCTTCTCCCATCCGCGTGTCCACAGATGTAACCTTGAGTAAGCCTGCTCACCCCGGTGCCATCACCCTATAGTCCTTCTCCTGCCACTTCTGGTGCTTTCTACACCCATCCTGCCCCATTCACCCTCCATTCAGCCCAACCATAGCATTTCTTCACAATTCTCTACCCACTTTCCTCACCAGCGCCATCAGACCAAACAACAATGTGTCCAAGCTAGAAAAAAAGTTGTCCCAGATGCAAATTGGTGAATATTTTACATCAAAGCATTTATTAGACAAGCATGATTTTCTGGCATTTTTGGGTTCGATGTTGCTTTTCACTGTTTCTTTTCATTCCAAACATCATATTTACCTTGTCTTTGATCTCGTGAAACGTGCTTTTGATCTCACCAAGCAGAAAAGCATTGAAGTGACAAACTCCTAAGCGACAAGCACCAGCTGAAATGGAAACAAAAGGAGAAGCATGACTTTTCTCTGTCCCATTTTCCCTTTGTGGAGCGTGCTGGTGGGGCTGGTTCTGTGCCTGCTTTGAGCTCCGCACACATACTGAAGGGGAGGGACAAAACTTAAAAGCTTTGGGTTGCTACTCAAAGATGTCTAGAAAGGCTTTTCAATAAATAAGCATAAATAATTTAATATAAACACCCCTTGTTCAAGAAATTTATCTGTTTTATCTCAATAATTTCTTAATGGTTAAGAGCAGGGATATAATCTGCTGTAAATCCTATTAAAGTCTTGCTCTCCCGTGCACTGCATATAAATAGCTCTAACCAAAATGCCACATCTAATTCCCCATCTGGAATGAAAGAAGACGTAAAGCGCAGTAATGGCTTATATACTTGAACCAGATTTGGTAAATGAGTAAACAAATAGGTGTTTCCTTCATTTTCAGCTCTTACATCCAAACGTTCAGCCTCCAGGCAAAAATTCAAAGCCACGAACTCAATCCTTTAAAGCACGTTACTCTGAAAACAAGTGAGTCCTGGAAGAGTCCTGCTGAAAAACTTTTCCAAACAGAATCATCTTTAATGCCCTGCGAAACCACAAGTAAAAAAATGCATAAACAATTGGGTTAAATGTAGAATTTAAATACCCAAACCAAACCAAAGCATCAATGAGAATGGGGGGTATCACATAGTTCATAAATGGGTTGGTTGCAGTAAAGAAGAAGAAGGGACTCCAGCAAATGAGAAATACTCCCATTATGATGCCTAATGTCTTGGCAGCTTTCCTTTCTCTGCAGAATGAAACGTGCTGCTTCGTTTCAAATCCCATCATTTTTTGGCTGATTGCATCAATGGATCTCGCCTGCCTCTTGGCTACAGAGTATATTTTCCTATAGATGTACAGCATAACAAATCCAGGGATGTAAAAAGACACCATGGAGGCCACAACGCCTGAAGTTTCACTAAAAAAGACAAGGCATCCTCCCGCACAGTGGACACTGTTATAAATCTCTTCTGCCCCTCGCAGGTTTAGGTCTAGAAAGATCATCCCAAAAGCAAAAGCAGCAGGGACCGTCCAGCTTACAAATATCATCACCAGGATGACACAAGTGTTTATCTTCGATTTGTACCTCAGAGGGTGACACACAGCGTAGTAGCGGTCGACGGATATGAAGGAAAGGTGGAAGATGGAAGCCGTGCTCAGCATAATGTCCGTGCTGGTGTGGATCTTGCAGGAGAGCTCCCCAAAATACCAGCAGTGCTCGACGGAGCGCACCATGCTGCAGGGCATGACCAGGAGCCCCAACAGAAAGTCCACCGTAGCCATCGAAAGTATCAGGAAGTTGGTAGGTGTGTGGAGCTGCTTGAAATGCCATATGGAGATGATAACCGTCAAGTTTCCGGCCACTGTGGCCAGAATAATGCCAGCCATGAAGAGGTACATGGGGACACGGATGCTGTTGGACCAGCTGCTCCTTACGCAAGAGCCATTCAGGGATTCGCAGCACAGTTGCATCCTTACTGAGGTCTCAAATCCAGGAAGGGACACAGCACAGGTCCTATTTTTCCTAATTCCGAGGTTTTGTCTTCACTATACAGGGAGAGCTGCAGGGAGGGGAAAAAAAGGGCAATTGTAAACACCTTCATTTATTTGAACGCGTAAGAAATTCACTTTTCATGATTTACGAAGGATTAAACTATTTTGTAACTAGACTTTTAACAGAATGACACTTATGCCACTAGACTTTGCTTGAAATGGGAATCTCATTTGATGAAATCAAGTGGACAATGGGGTGTCCTCATTGCCAGAACAGCAGTGGCTCCCAGACACCTGCATGGGGCAATGTCTTGTACCGTGGGGTGTCTTGTACCTTTGGAGGTCCCTTCCAGCTCAGATGATTCTAAGATTCATCAGAATTGGTTGGACTCCTGTATCTCTCACTTTGCTCTTGAAAATCAGAAATTGTAGATTCTGAAGCTCCCTCAACTTATTTTTTGGGTTCTTTTTATATGTAAGTCTGAGATCTATGTGTTCAAAACAGACGGCTGAAGCCGAGGAACCACACTCAGCAGCTCCTCCAGCCCCATCCTGAGAGCAACAACCAAACCCTTGTAGGCTCTGGCTGTAAACAGAGATGTGAGGAGAAAAAAAACTTTTCTGACCTTCTGCTGCCAACATACAACGGAAGATCCTGATTAATCTGAAGCTTTAGCTGTTGTATGAGCAAACACCTTTTCTGTCGGGCCCTAGTTTATCTCAGGGCTCATAGTTTCACATTGTTTTGTATGTTTATTATGTTAATACTGGGTTTAGCCAAGACACAAACACAGAGGGAAACATTTTCTGAAGGTTGGTTGGGTCTGCAGCTGAGGACACAACTATGGGCCATCCTTTCACGTGTGTAGCCGCGTGTGAGACTTTGGTGAGTCTCTCAAAAGGCATTTCATTAAAGTATTGAAGCGCTTAGCAGGCAACATTTATTGTTGGAAGATCTGGTTTTCCTTTAACTAACAGAAAAATAGTATTATTGTGAAAAATAAAGAACATTACTGTATGTTATTCAGTAGCATTATTGTGAAAAATAAGGAACATTAGCATACGTTATTCAGTAGCACTATCATTGTGGAATAATGTGGTTGCTTAAGTCAAAAAAAGCCAGTACTAATTAAACCCATTTGCTTCAAGATTTTGCTGCCTCTGGTTATTCTGGATAGAACACAACGGAATAACTATTTTTTCCTCCTGTCAAGCAAATGTTATTACAACACACCATGCCCTTAGAAGCTAAATGGAAGCTGGATGGAGATGATAAACTATGGCTTGCAAAACCCTGGCAGCTACAGGCGCACAGAAGGTGCACCCAGAGGCCATCTCTGGGGCACAGGACACAGTCTGAATAGATCTATTTACTGTTTGGGGTGTCTCTTGGTTTCCCCCTTTTTCTACCTACTAAGGTTTAACACTATCTTTGCTCTTTTCCCCTTCATATATTGCACTTTTGGTCAATCTCTTCATTTCCTTTCCTGCCTGTCGCTCCCTTTTTTGATGTATTTACACCCAGCTAGAGGAAGCGCAGCCAGTTGGATCTTTGTTAACTAAATTCTTCAATTTTCACAGCAGAAAGAATTAAAAAAAAACCAATTTAACTGTATATACCGGACATCATTCTAAAAGTTTTAAGCTCACTCGGGTTATAAATGTGACACGGATTTCAATCTTCATTTGTTTTATGTGTAAATAAACTGAACAAATACGAAGCCAAACATGAATTAAACAAATATGACAAAATTAAACAAAGCCAACCAAAAAGAATTAAACAAATATGACAAAATTAAACAAATACAAAGACAACCAAAAAGAACTAAGGCGTTATCTCTAATTTTCTATTTAAAAGATGAACAACTTCCCTATTGCTCTCCTGCAGAGAAATTGTTTAACCTAAAGAAAGATGATCTCCCATGGAAACTGTTTTTCTTTAAAATAAAAAAAAAATAATCTTATTTTCAGAAGATTTTGTTTTTTCTGTTAAACAGAAAGAAGAAACCCCAACCAAAATAATGAGCAAACTGAGATCAAGTGGCTTCACATGAAATGGAAGTGAAATAAATAAAATCTTGTGGGCCAACTGCCCACAAGAGCTGAACACTGAAGAAGCTTTCAACAAGACACTTGTCTTCAATAATTAATTAATTACAAAGTTTAAAAATTCAATAACATGGAAGTGGGGAGAAGCATCCTTTTAAAAAGATACCTTCCTACCTTTCTCCCCTCAGGCTGGGTCCAAGTCTGCTCTTGGCGCTTGTTTGTTTTCTGCTTATTGAGCGGTGCCACTTCCTTTTGAGGACCATCTCAAAAAATGGCTGAGCCTCTTCACCATCGCAACAGTTCTGGTGTAACACAAATTTTGAGAGAAAAGTCACTTAATCCACTGCCAGAGCAGCTTCCAGTAGCCCCCAGCACCTTGCTGGAGGACGCTGGGTGCAAGAAGTAGCGTTCTTGGCCCCACTTGCTGAGGAGCAGCTGTTAATGTGAGTATTAGCTCAAAATGTTTGTTTTGTCACCCACTTAAGTATAAAATCATGTCTGTAATGGCCATATTTGTTTAAGAGGCCTTATTTATAGGTGAATCAAACACATCGAAGTGTGTTTACTTGTTTGATTAATC
>BJBW01004623.1:1936-54563 GCA_004320125.1 Scolopax mira | reverse complement strand
GGCTGCCTTGCCATAGCATGTCTCTTCCTGCTCATAGAGACAAAAGAAAGACTCGTATGGAGATGAGGCTTCACTCATTCCTGCTTTCCTGGTTGAAATCATCTCTCTGTGCGTGGCTCCTTCACTTCCCCAACGAGCAGCACTACAAATAGAATAACTGTCATTTCAGCCGGGGGAGTGACAACAGATGGAGCTCAGAGACTGTCTCTGTGCATATGCACAAGCCAGGCAAGGTGTTGGGGAGCTGCAGCACTGTGAGGCTGGGAAGACTTGTTCTTCTCTGCTTTGCAGTTTCTGAGAATGGGATGGAGAGCTATTTTGCATGACATTTGGGAAACAAATTACTTGAGACATTCTTATAGCCCACAGGAGGGGTTTGATGTCACTGCATTAAGATTCCTGGCTAATTTAAAAGTGAAAAATTAAACCTTTCGAGTGTGATGGGAAGGAGTTGAGTTGACCATCCATCAGGAAACAGCACCTTGAGGACTTTCTGCATACACATGGAAAGTCTAATTTCATAAGTAGTATAAGTAGAAAAATGAGAACATGCAACCCACCAAGGAGCTCCACACAAAGAAGATGGATTGCTTTCTGGAGGTGCATAAATTAACTTTTAGGGTGAACACATGCAGAAAGCATAAGAGAAAAGAGGCTTGAAACAGGGGTCTATCCAGAGGTGGGAGGTTGGAGTTGACCAGTACCAGGGGCTCACACAAATGGTGTCTCTGTTCTCTTTTTCTTCTCTGGCAGTATATTGAGTCTCCTGATGTGGAAAAAGAGGTGAAGCGTCTCCTGAGCACAGATGCTGAAGCTGTCAGTGTCCGTATCCTTTTAAAATTAGCAAACCCCAAGCCTGGGGACAGGAAGCTATGTGACCTTGGGATTGTGGAAAGGAGAGACAAGTTCAGGTTTGGGTGGGTGTGAGAAATGGGGAGATGAGGACACAAGCAGCGTTGAAGTTTTGGAGCTTTATCTTTGCCTCGTTCAGAGCTTATTGTTTCTTCTTCTTCCTGCAGACTGAATTATTGTAGTGAGCAGGAGCTTAACAGCAGAGGAGAAGTCATCCAAAAAGGGGGCTGGGGTTGTTTGTCCTGGATATTTATAGCTGCAAGGCCAGACTTGTTGGAGGGGCAGTGATCTCCTGCAGTTTTTAGCACTCTTTAGTCGCTCTGCATCTTTCATATTCCTCTTTTTCCCTTGACTTATCTGTTCCTGCTGTCAGGCTGGGAAGTCATTGCTGAAGATGAAACAAAAGAAGTAGACAACCATGGTTCACTCACCAGCCTGGACATCTCCTCCCCAGGGATGTCAGGACATAAACAAGGCCATGGCTCCTCAGGTGCAGTGGGGAAAGCTGTTGTTTTCTTTCTAGTCACTAAGTTATCAGTTGTGCTCATTCCCTCTGGGATAAACCCTAACCAGAGCAAAGGAGGGAGGGCATTGAGACAGGCACCCTGTACTGACGTGGTCCCTACCAGGCAAAGTGTGCTGTGAGAGGTCAGCTGTGTTTTCCCTCTTCCCTTTTGCACCCCTCTAGAACATGATGAACTGCGTGAGATATTTAATGACATCAGCAGCAGCAGCGAAGATGAAGATGAGAGAGATCATCATGACGATGAAGACCTGAACATCATGGACACTGAGGAGGACTTGGAGAGGCAGCTGCAGGATAAGCTCAATGAGTCCGATGGGCAACAACAGGAGAACGAGGGGTCCAACCAGATAGGTGAGTGGGTGGCAGAGCACAGCAGAATCACCAGGGTGCCAGGCACACTGCCCAGCTCTGCTGCTGCTCTGGCTCTGAGCTTACTCTTTCTTCCAGTCATGGGAATCCAGAAACAGATTGACAACCTGAAAAGTAAGCTCCAAGAGACCCAGGACAGAAGGAAGCGCCAGGAAGATCTCATCATGAAAGTGGAGAACCTAGCCCTCAAGGTGAGAGCTCTCCTGGGGTCTCTTCAAGTCTTCTGCTTGCCATTAGATCCAGCAGACTGATTTCCTACTGCCCTGGAGAAGTCAGGGGCCTTTACCTCCTGGCTTAAAAATTGTGGTGTGACCACACACACTCCAGCATTTCCCTGTGGAGGCAAAACAATCCATGAAACTGCTGGAGATAAGGGTGCTGGTTGTCAGTGCAACTTGGGGCTTGCTGTACCATTTGACGTGTTGTGCCAGCACCCATTAGATAGAGAACACATTGGTAACTGTGGTCTGGCATGTTTGTCTCTGCAGACCCGTCTCCAGGCCGTGCTGGATGAGTTCAAGCAGCAGGAAGAGCGAGAGAAGCAGCAGGTGAGGAAACTCCCACAGTGAAGTGGGGAGGACTGGGGCACGGCCCGGTTCTAGGCTTGGCCTCTGACAAAGTTTCCCGAGTCTTGTACCACACCAGCTGCTCTGAACTGCAGGTCCAGGTGTGGTTGTACTTCCTCTGTAGCTGTATGGAGCTTCCTAAAGCACAGGAAGGTATAGGGAATGGGGTTGATTGCAGCCTTCCTTCTGGAGGAGCAATGAGCCAAAACACATCTAGTCAGCAGCCCAAGGCTGCTAGGATTGCTCTCTAGGGTAAAACATGACACGAAAATGCTACTACCCGTGTAAAAGAAGGGCAGTAGCTGCAGGGTCTTGGCAGATTCCCTGCCTGGGAAGCTCTGCTGAGTTTCAACCAGGTACCAAGGCAGGAGGTTCCCACTCCCAGGTTCCTGTTGTGTGGCTTTGCCCTTGGGCAGTGCTGTGTTCTGCCCCAGCGGTGCCCAGGTACGGCTCCTGTGAGGCACCGGCAAAGCAGCCACTGCTGTAGGTGGAAGATCTGCAGAAACACAGAAGTGCTTGAGCTGGAGCTGCCAGGGGCCCCAGCCCTGCCTTACTGTAATACCTTGTTCTCTCTCTCCAGATGACGTCCCTGCAGGAGCAGCTGGAGTCCCTCATGGAGAAGTGAGGAGCAGAGGTCCTCGTCCCTTCAAGCAGAGCGGGAAGTGTTCATCTGCTGCACTGAAGTCTTTGCTCTAGTCACAGGCCTCTGCCACCAGATGTGCTGCTGGGCAGGGCTAGAGGCTCTGTCTCCAGAGCTGCTCTCACATACATTGAGCTGGGCCTGGCTGGTGGAGCTAAAGAATTGGACGATGCCTGTGAGAGCAGCCAAAACCCTGGGTTTACTGTAAATACACAGCACCTTTCTCCCAGAGGGGTTTGGTTCTCCCTGGGACAGCAAGATGCTTTCTGCATCTTCTTGAGTCTTGGACTTGATGGGCTGTAGCCTAGTAGGAGCTTGTTCTTGTGTTTGAAGAATGCTTGTCTGCAAACCAGACTCAATAAAGTATCATTTCCAACCCAAGTCTGTTCCTCTGGGGTCTCTGGAGCACAGACCAGCAGTGCCTCTTGTCACCTTGAGCCTGACCACGTGCAGCCTCCAGCTGGTGTTGGGCTCCTTCCCTGAAACTCTCCTGGCGTGGGGTGGCTGGGTCACTGCGTGCGAAGGGGACTCCGTGAGCTGTCACTCTGTGGGAGGGACAAGGGATCAGGGAGTTTCTTTAATTCCTCACAGACTAGGCAGGCAAATCCCAGATTAACCTGGCAGGGTGGGAAGACGATTAGAAAGGCGGTTCCAGAACGCAATGGAGGGCACCGTGGGCTTCAGGGAGGGTGTGCCACGGCAGGACACCCCTCTCACAATCCAAAGGGCAGGGGACAGGCAGAAAGCTTCCAGGTTCTGCCCCAGCAAAAGGCCAGGAGAAGCTTTGGGAGATGACATGTGTGTCTGGATAGTGAGGGAAGGGAGAGACCCTGAGGAAGACACAGAGCTCAGGTAGGGCTGGAGTGTGCCTGTGTGTATGTGACTGGCTCCTGGGGCCCAGCAGGAGCAGCCATGGAGGAAACCTACCTGCTGAATGTGGAAGGAGTCAAAAAGAAGATCCTGCATGGAGGCCAAGGGGAGCTGCCAAAGTTGCAGGATGGGAGCAAGGTAAGTTGTCTCAGTTGGTACCCCAAAGCCCTAGGAGAAGGGAGAGGGTCGAGGGTCTGACATCACCATCCCTGCAAGCTCCAGGTGTGCGGTTTGGGGATATCCCATCCCTAGAAGATACCTATCAAGGGAGGTAGCAGGAAGGGATGTTTTGGGCACAGGCAGCCCCATTGCCCACTCCCTTCACCTCACATTGGGTTCTGTTACCCACCTCCTCCCTCTGTCCTGGGGCTATTGGAGCTCAGCAGCCACTATGGGTTACTGGAAATTTGCCTTTCCTGATGTGCCAAACAGGCAATGGGGAGCTCTTGGAGGTTTCTGAGATTCTCCAGCCCATGGGTAGGGGAAGATCAGCGTGGGTTCCATCAGGTCCTCTGTACTGGGTTATAAAGGGGCAGCCAAAGAGAGCAGCAAGATACAGCACCCATGGGCGTTAAGACACTCCACAATCTGCTTGCTGTCTAAGATAAGTGGGTGGGCGGCACAATCTCCTGCTGCAGATGGAAGCTGCCAAGCACACCAGCACCTCACAGGGAGCAGAATTGACCCCATGTCCTGGGCCCAGTGTCCTAGGGATTCGGGGCTGGGGAGGGGATGGAGGGCTCTCACTGCAGTGCCTCCCCCAGCTCAACGCTGAGCTTTCTCCGGGGCAGATCACCTTCCACTTCCAGACGTTGAAGGATGACTTTGAGCGGACAGTGATCGATGACAGCCGGGAAGCTGGCATCCCCATGGAGATCATCGTGGGCAAGATGTTCAAGATGGAGATCTGGGAGACGCTGCTCAGCTCCATGAGAGCCGGGGAGGTGGCCGAGTTCTGGTGTGACGCCATCGTGAGTGAGGGGCCTGTGAGCACCCACTCCCCTCCTTTCTGCAGAGCCAGTGCACGGGACCGAGCACCCCAGAGATGCTCCAGCCTCACCTGGTGCAAGCGCAGGGGGCACAGGTGCTACTTACCCATGGCACTGGGGGGGGGCTGCCCCAAAGAAAGGGGGTACAGGCTGTCCCCATGTGGCTGAGCAGGTTGCTCCCCTTCCTTACAGCACACGGGCATGTACGCCCTGGTCTCCAGGGGCATGCGGAGGATCGCAGAGGGCCGGGACCCCCTGGAAGGGCAGAAGCACCGCTGTGGCATGGGCAACATGTTCGACTACCACAGCACGGGCTACGACGACCTGGATGAGCTGCAGCGGACACCACAGCCCCTCATCTTCATCATGGAGTTGTTCCGGGTAAGGGGGAAGGGAGGGGATGGTGGCCAGTGAGGAGGGACATCCAGGGCAGGCAGCTCAAGTCCCGCTGCCCGTGCAGGTGGAGGAGCCCTCAGCGTACAAGCGGGACACCTGGGCCATGAGCAAGGAGGAGAAGCTGGCGGCAGTGCCCGTGCTGCACAGCGAGGGCAACCGCCTCGTCCTCCGTAAGGAGTTTGCGCAGGCAGCGGCGAAGTACCAGGAGGCTGTCATCTGCCTGAGGAACCTCCAGGCCAAGGTGAGCAGGACCCAGCCCCACCTCCTGTCATCCCTGCCATCCCTTTTCAGCAATGCCCTCTGGGTGCCTGGGAGAGGGGACAGCCACAGCTGTGAACTCCCCCGGGGCAGGAGAAGCCATGGGAGGATGGTTGGCTGAAGCTGGAGAGCCTGGTCACGCCACTGGTGCTCAACTACTGCCAGTGCCAGCTGGAGCTGGGCGAGTACTATGAGGTGCTGGAGCACACGACGGAGCTCCTCCAGAAACACAATGGTACCCATGCCCTGCATCCCTCCCCTGAGCTGTGCCCATGGCCTGGGAGGACTTTGTCCTCTGGATTCCCCCTCCACGACAATGCTCAGCCCACATCCCTCTGCCCCTGATCGTACCTGTGCCATCTGGATCCCTATGTCCACTGTAGGACCTGTGTCTCAAGTTCCCCTGCCCATGTCCCTGATTTCCTGCTCACAATGGCACTTGCACCCTGTGTCCTCTAGGCCTCCCTAGCCGTGATGTTTTCCCACATCATCCAGATCTTGCCCACTATGGTTCCCCTTACTCATGATGATCCCTGCCTGCCATGTGCCCTGATGCCCACGGTGGTATGTCCATGTCCCAGGTCCCCCTGTCCATGATGGTACCCCTACCTACAAGTGTGTCCACCCTATATTGCCCCACCTATGATGGTACCTATGCTCCATGGCTCCTGAGTTCCCAGGATCTCTAGCTGTGGCTGGTGGCTCTGAGCTGCAGGACCCCCACGGGGGTCTCTCCTCTCCCGGCAGACAATGCCAAGGCCTATTTCAAGCGGGCAAAGGCCCACGCTGCTGTCTGGAATGAGCGGGAGGCGCGAGAAGACTTCCTGCGGGTGGCTCACCTTGACCCCTCCATGGCGGCTGCTGTGAAGAAGGAGCTGAAACAGCTGGGGGAGAGGATGAGGAGGAAGCATGTGGAGGATCGGAAGCGCTACCAAGGGCTCTTCCAGCCACCCCAGGGACCACGGGCCAGCAAGAAGCAGGAGAGCAGGGAGGTGGGCAATGGGGCGATGCCGCAGAAAGAGGCACTCCAGGGTGAGGTTGGGGTCCCAGAGACCCCTGAGCAGGGTGCAGGCACCAAAGAAGCAGAACAACCAGGAGCTGATCAAGCAGAACAAGAGACCCCTGGGGATGGGTGTAAAGGAGCAGCACCAGGAGGAGAAGCATCCCAGGAGCAGGCAGCAGAGGTGGAAGGGAGGGATGGGACAGAATTGGGGGAAGAAGCAAACCTGGGCACCTGTGGAGCAAAGCCAGAGAGCAGGGTAGCAGAGAGAGGGGCAGAGGAAGAAGATGATAAAGAGGAGGAAGAAAAAGGGGAAGAGGGAGAGGAGGAGGAGGAAGAGGAAGAAGAAGGGGAAGAGGGAGAGAAGGAGGAGGAGGAAGAGGAAGAGGAAGAAGAAGAAGAAGGGGAAGAGGGAGAGAAGGGGGAGGAGGAAGCAGAAGAAGAAGAAGGGGAAGAGGGAGAGAAGGAAGAGGAGGGAGAGAAAGAGGAGAGGAAGGAGGAGAAAGCAGAAAAAAAAGAGAGAAAGGATGAGGAAGAAGAGGAGGAGAAGGTGCAGGAAGCAGAAAAAGAGGAGAGGGAGGAGGAGAAGGCAGAGGAGAAGAAAGAAGAGAGCCCAGCAACAGAAATGGAAAAGCTGGCTGTAGGGCAATGTGAGGCAACAGGGGGTATGGAGGCAGAAAGGCTCAGGCTGGGACTGGAGCAGGGAGCCAGTGGAGAGCCTGGCACAGGGAGCATGGCTAAGGCTGAGCCAAAGCTCCCCAGCAAGGAGCTAGAGCAAGTCAAGGGGCCCCCAGAACTGGTAGATGAAACCCCCAGAGAGGAGCCAGAAGAGGGGAGCTGTGGGGAGCAGCAAGCAGGCAGTGGCCCAAGAAATGCTGGGGAAGGCAGCATCCCCCCAGAGAGCATCACTCCTGGGGTGGTGCTCCAGGCTGGGGGCTCAGGGGCAGACGAGGAGCTGGGTGGAGGGGCAGAGGTAACCTCCTGCCCCATAGCAGTCACGGAAGGAAGTGGTGCACCCCCAAAATAGTGCAGCAAGAGCATTTGAGAGAGCTTGGAGCCACAATCCTGGGGCACAGCCAGCCCTGAGCAAGACCGGTTACCCCTAGATGCAGGAAAAGCTGCTGGACCAGTGATGGGGAGGTGGCATGGCACAGGCAGCAGGGCTGCTGTGCCCTGAGAGGGACTGGCCTCAAAGTGACACGAGAACAATATTGTCCTCACCCCGCTGCCGCCGGGGCCACCAGCCCCGCTTGTGCAGCAGCGCCTGCTGCCTCCCTGCCCCGACTCATCGGCTCCAGCGACTTTCAGCTGAGCTTCGCTGGCTGAGAAATAAAAGCTTTTCCTTGGCAGTGTGTGCTGGATTTGTTCCTGGACGTGACGGGTTTCTCTGATCACAGCCCACACCCCCCGCCTTGCCCTGGAGCCTGCAGCGCCAGCAAGGGGTATTTTGCTCTACCCTTTGGAGAGAGTGTTAAAGAGGCTGCATTTCACCCCCATTTAAGCTCTTGAACCTCTCCTGTGTGAGAGCTGCTCTTGTACTTCTCTGCAGTTCCCCATGTTAAGCCTTTCCCAAGCATCACTAGTCCTTCCAGGGAGGGGTGAGAGCAGCTCCAGTCCTACAAATATCAGTCCTGGGCAGGCTTCACCATCAGCTGAGGCTGGGCTGCACACTGTGCAGTGGGGAGGGCCTGAGAGCCCCCAGCCTTGCCCCGAGCTACTCCTCAGCTACTCCTCCCCCTCACTGTGCCACAGAGACTTGGGGAACATGGGCAGCACTTAGGGCAGAGGCACCCGGACACCTCTGGGCACTGGAGACCTAAAAGGGCTCCAGGGAAAAAGCATGGAGGGAGATAACTCCCTGCTCAGCATCCCACCACTGCCTCCATCCTTCCTGGGGCCAAAGGGTTTCTTACAGCAGAAGTTCCCAGGCGAGGAAGAGGGACTGTCCCCACACAGCCCCAGTCCCCTCAGGCTGCCACATGGTCCTGAGCAGACCTTGCTGGAAGAGGATGAAGGAAGATGGTAGTTGGGACACCCACCTGTGTATGGGGAGCCTGGGGCTCTGCTCACAGCTTCTGCTCTGCCTCCAGTGATGTAGACAGACAGGATGACACAGGACACAGGGACATCCATGTCCCTGCAGGAACAGTGCCGGGTTGGCACAGCATCAGGAGCTGGCCTGACCCAGCCAAGGTGCATGGATAGAAGAGGCCAGAGCACCAATCCGGGTCTCAGTATAAATACAAATTTATTCTCTTTCCAAAGCAGAGATGGTGCGAAGCAGCAAGGACAGCAGCACCACAGTACATGGTTACCAGAGCATTAGCCAGCCTGCTCCCCTCCTGGCTCCCAAACAGCCCAAGCACCCAGCCTGGCCACTGCTGCTCCCCACACCTGGCACCAGGACCAGCAGCTCTGCCCTCCTCCTGCCTTTTCCTTCCCTCCAGCTCCCCCCAGGCGGGCGCTCCTGACCTCATCCCTCAGACCAAAACGTCGCTCCTCCCCACGCTCCCTCCATCCTGTCACTGGGATAACAGGGGGTAGTAGTCCATCCGGGTCTCGCAGGCTGGCATGTGTTCCCTCACCACTATCAACACAGCATGGTACAGCCAGCCTAACACCAGTGCCACCTTACGCCCTACTGCTGCTCCCCCGGGTGTGAGAGGGGACGGCAAGGACAGCAATCCACCCTCTGCGAGCAGACACTGCAGCACAAGGTCCCCAACACCTGGCTGTAGGGCTCACACCATCTAATCCCCACTGTGGGCGCTGCCTGGCACCTCTGGCAGCACGATGAAGCCAACCAAATGTTGCCTTTGGGTGCTGCTTTGCCACCTCTGCCAGCACGATGAAGCCAAGCACATGCTGCCTTGGTCCCAACCTCCCCGAACCGCTCACCACCACATCCTGTCCCAGCCAGCAATGACAGCCCTGTCCCTGTCCCACAGCAAGCCCTGTTTAGGGCAGGATGCCACACACCATCACGCAGCCCTGCCTGCCCCCTGGGCTCAAGTATCTCCTCCCTCTGCAGCCCGTGGCCCCAGAGCACCGGGGCCATCTCAGCCACCACTCTGGGGCACCCCACAACACCTGACTCTACCTCTTTCTCAACGTAACACAGCATGAGACAGCCAGCCTGAGGGAGCCTTTGGGACCAGGAGCCACCATCACCTCTGAGCTACTCCACCAGCTTGCACAACAGCCTCGTCCACTGCCCAGGACTCACCTTCTTCCAACCAGTGCCTCTGGTCCTTCAGCCCAGCTCAAACTGGGGGACAGCAGCAGGGCAGCAAGGTGCCCTGCCTGTCCTACTGCCTCTAACATCCTGGTGGCCCCAGGGCTGGAGTTATGGCTGGAGAAACCCCTTCCTGCAGTGCCATGGGGATGGGCGGCTGCAGGAGGCAGGGACAGAGCTGGGTCTAGGCAGGACAGACCGCTCTGTGCCATGGCAAATGCACAGCTTCCCAGAAAACCAGGTGGGATGGAGCTACCTGCTGCCAGTCCAGCCTCTCTGCTGAGCTCTCCTGCTCCAAAGAAGCTCCAGCAACGGGGAAGGTGCTGGTCCCCACAGGAGCAGAGGCTGGACTGAAAGAGAAGGGCAGCTGCACTTACAGTATTAGAATTTAATGGAGTGAGTCCATGAGAGTATTTAAGTACAGAATATATATATATATATATAATATATAGAAATATATGCAAATTAAATGATAAGGCTCTGTTATAAAGACCCTCTCAAGATAAGGCTACTAGCTGGGCTGAAGCTCTAACATGGACTCATCCCTACTCCATAAACCTTGCAGGCTCTCCCCACCAGACGGTACATGCCTGGCCGGCTGTAGAGCCCTGGGTGGCAGAGAGAGTTCAATCCGTAAGGCTGGCAGCTGGATGCTGTTAGAAAGAGTTCTTTTTTAAAAAAAACTGGGTGGCTCCAGGAGTGGTTTAGTGCCCATAAAACCTTGAGGCTCCTGAGCACAACTGAAGAGGAGCAGGATGCTGAACTCTGCATCCTCCGAGGGCTGCGGTTAAAAGCAGCAGCCCAGGAGCCCCGTGCCGGGGGAGACAGGCAGCTTTCACACCTTCATTTCTTTCTTCTTAACCTTTCCACCCAGGCTTGGACACTGTGGCCGAGCCAGCCTCTTAGGGAGCCCACAGTCCCACTCCTGCATGACCTATGTTCCCCTGAGATCTTCTGGAGCTGGCAAGCATCCTGCACAACCGGCTCAGAGGGAGTCTGTGCGAGGTCTGCTGCAGCACAGGGAGCATGGCAGGGAGAGGAGGGGGAGGAAAGCAGCCAGGTAGCTGGTTAGGAAAAGCCTCTGGCTCACAGGAGGTGTTAGATAAGGGAGGTCATACCTGAAAGAGAAATGGAAAGGGTCAGGAAAACAGGACCTGGAGCCACCTGGTTAGAACAGGGCTGCTCAGGGATGGCAGAAAACGGGCAAGGGTCTGTGTGGGAAGAGAGGGGAGCTCTCCCCAGCCTTGTGTTAGTACTGGCACCCAGCAATATCTCCCCTGGACATACACATGGGCAGCCTAGGTGAGGGACTGAGTCTGGAGCATGGAGGGACAGTAGAAAGACCAACACCAAAACCCACTGTGTGAGGGGAGCACCATCCACACAGGCATCCCCAGTTCCCCATCCCTGCTGGAAAGAGCCGTTCACGAGCAGCCAGCGGAGCTTGCACCATTGCTTCCATCTTGCTAGGTAACTGGGGGCCTCAACAGGGACGAAGCCAGGAGGTGGCTGCTCAAGGTGATCGCTGCAAACTCGATGCTGGCAGGTGTGTCCATCTTCGCAGTGGGTACCCACAGGGTAGGGGGTCCCAAGCAGGGCAGGAGGATGCTTTGCCCTTGGGGGGTATCTAGTTCATCTGTACTCTTGGCAGCTCTGATCGCCTCTCCTTGCAGTTGTGAAACCTCCTCCTCATCCTCTCTGCGCCCAGGCCACACACGCCAGTCCCAACTGTAGGTGCCACGGGGGGTCAGCCACCACAGGGAAGCTGTGATCGGGGCAGGGCTCTGCAGGGAAAACCTCATCTGAGGGAGCAGTAAGAGGCCAGAGAGGGAGATTTCACTCGAGTACCTCGAGAGTTGGGGAAGGCGCTCCGCAGCTTCTCCATGATGTCTTCCAGACACATGCTGACTTCCTGGGTTTTGGCTTCCACCTCATCTGCAGTGGGGAAGAGGACAGGGGGGGTTGAGCAGCATCCCTGCAGGATGGGAGGGCACAGGTGGCTTCCCCCAGCATTGGACCAAGGGAGAGGGGCGCCAAGAGCTCAGCCCAGCCCCAGCTCTCACCTGCAGCTTCGGTGTCAGGGGTGTTGTGCTCTCTCTCCTTCGCCTGGCTGCCTTCAGACTGATGTGGAGATGAAGCCAAGGAAGAGGCTGCTGAGCCGTTGCCATCTGACTCTGCTGGAGGCTGGAGAGAGAAGAAAGGTTGATATGACCATCTGTCCTTGTCCTCCCAGCCTTATGACCATCCATTTCTGCCACTGCCCCAGCTCCGTTATGGCAAAGCCCACCCCAAGGATGGGCTTCCCTGGATCCTCGCCCTGAGAATACCTGCAGCAGCAGCTCCCTCAGCCGGTGCAGCTGGGACTCCAGCTGCTTGTTGTGGTCCTCCAGGATCTGCATGCGGGTCTCCAGGCGGCTCTTGTGCTGCCGGAGGATTCGTGCTTCTGCCAGGAGCTCATCGTTACGTGGGTCTTGCACTGATTCAGGGGAGCCCGTAGCCAAGGTTGGAGACTCCACCGCTTCATCGTGCTGCCATTTCAAACGTCTCAGCTCTCCCTGGAGGACCCTGCAAGATAGCCTCGGTCAGCATCATTTTCCTAATTTCTGGAGGCTACTGGAAACAGCCAACAGTTGGGCACAAAGCCCATGACTTGGTGACAAAACACTCCTGGAGGCCTTATCATATGTGAAGTTTGAGGACCGGCCTGCTCTTGGACTTTGTCCCTGCACTACAGGGTGACCTGCCTGGAGCTCTACCCCACTCAGGCAGTTTACAAAAAGTTCTCAGCTTCCTAAGAGGCTGAGAACAAGGGCAGGGAAAGCATCACCTCCTCCTGAGCCGATCTGCCCTGCCTAGAGGCTCACTGGTGTGGTCCAGAGTGGCACCACTACTGTTTGAGAGGGGTTCAGGAACAAGAGAAACAGCAGTGCCTTGGACTCACTTCAAGCAGTTTGGGATTCAGGAAGGGAACAGGTTGTGGGGACAGGGGCAGGAATATTTTGGGGAATGGAGTCTTTTTCCTTCCTTGGAGAGCACACCCTCACTGAGTGTTCCCATGAAGATTTTAAGGCTCAGCCTGGACAGCCTCCAAACCAGGCCATTTTGCTCCTCTGAGCTCTGCCAGGCTTCTCCAGCCCTTTCCCCTGTGGCTGTAAACCCTCTTTCAGAGTTTCCCATGCCCCTACCTGTTTTCATCCTCTAAGTGGGCCAGGATTCGCTCCAGCTCTCCCTTGTCATCCATGTTGAGGCTCCCTGGAACCTGCTGGTTGCCCCCGGGCTCTCTGTCGGTGATGGGGCTGGAATGGCGCAGCAGGTACTGGTCCTCGTCCCTGTTGCAGCAGGTGGAGAAACACCTTAGGAACATCAGACTCACAGGATTTGGGTGCCCTTGGGGAAGGACAACCTAGAGGGAGCATATGGGAGCTCATTCTGGACGCTCCAGGTCTAGAGCTCCGAAGTGACCTGGGTAGCAGAGGGTGCCTGAGAGCTTCAGGCTCAAAGGAGCTGGGAAGGAAAGGATTTTTGTGCCCTGTCTAGGCAGGGATGGAGCTATAGGAGCCCTGCCTCAGGAGGAGGTGAGGAGAAGGGAAAGGAGGCAGAACTCACAGGCTATCATCAGGGGACAGGCTGTCACTGAAGAAGGAACAGTTCTGGCTTTCCATTTCTGCAAGTCTGGAGGAAAGAGAAGCAGGCAGTGATGTGGTCAGAAACACCTTGTTCAATGCTGTCTGTTCAATGCACCCTACTCAAGGCAGCCCCTGCAAGACCCCTCTCTGGCAAGGTCTCCCAGCTGGCCTGTGTCACTCTGCCCCTTTCTGCAGGCTCTGAAGGGTTTTATCTTTTCAGAAAACAAAAGATCCTGCTGCTATGGGGTGACAGCCTCTGAAACAAAGGGCTCCTGCCATGCAGCCAGTTCAGCATAAGCAAAGGAAAGGGGGAAAAGTGCAAAAGCTCCAGCCTAGGGCTTGAACTACAGGCTCCCTGTGCTCCTCAGGTCCCCATGGTGAGGGCAGAGCCATGACCAGCCACAAGGCAGCAGCAATGGGGACTCTGCAAGCAGCACCGATGAGTGCACATGCAGAGCAAGACATTGAGGGATCTGCCGGGTGAGAATCCAACCAGCAGCTCTGTACTGGGAAGAGCAGGAGGCTACTTCATCACCAAGACATCTGCTGTCAAAGGCATGGTGCTAGCTGCCAATTTGCATGGCATCAACTGTGTCCCCGGCAGGAGCAAAGTGGTACCAGCAGGTTTGCCTGGCCCTGGAGCTGCCTCTTCCCAATGGCACTGCAGCCTGAGCCACCCCAGCCAGACTCTGCCTGCCAGGCAGGGTGCTGGAGAGCATGGAGGAGCCTCTGGGCAGCAGGACCTCACCATGTCTCTGCCCTCGAACTCCCCCCCAAACACCCATCAGAGTCATGCTCTGTGCCCTGGTGTGACAGCAGTGCCCAGTGGCGGTACCTGCTGGCAAAGTGCTCGATCCGGGAGTGGGTGTCAGCGTGTGGTAACATCGGGGAAGAGGCTGGTCTGGAAGAGAAACACACTGGTCAGCAAGGCTTGGCGGCCCTCCCTCAAAGCTAGGGCTTGGAGAGGCTGCCCCGGTCTCCCCTGGGCTGAGAGGAGCCAGGGACAGTCTGGAGAGGGAGACTGAAATCTCTGCCCCTCCAAGATGCCCATAGCATCCCCAGAGCAAATGCCCCCTCCAGCCCTCCCATAGGAGTCCTGTCTCGCAGCTGAAATGATGTTTCCATCCGTGGAGCCCACGTACCAACCAGGCAGGGTGGAAAGGCACAGCCCAGGGGACAGCTAACTCACGTCTCAGAGAAGTCAGCCTCGAGTACGGACTGGACGGGCAGGTAACCTCTCTGCGGGTGCTTGCTGAAGTACTGCTTGGACCGAAACTTGTTCTTCAGCGTCGTGGCAAAGTCCCTCATGTTCTCACTGGACGTGGTCTGCAGGCACAAACATTACCAAGGTGCTGCTTAATGAAAAGCCGGGGAATGACAGGTCGGCATCCGCAGGAAAGAAGTCCCTTCGGACTGGGCACAAGAGAAGGAAGAGGCAGACACAGCTGAGGAAGCAAGGAGGGCACACAGCAGCTCTGCCAGCCTGCCACAGGGCCTGTCACAAGCCAAGCTGGGCACCTGTGGATGCCATGCATCCTGCTCACCACGAGCCCCAGAATAGCAGGGAACACAGGCAGCCTCCAGCACATGGAGGGGAAAAAAAAAACTACAAGGGATTCATTTGTGGGGCTGCACCAGCCTAAACATCCCAAGGCTGCTGCTGTTGGTGGGCACCTGCTCTGAGCCAAGACCCTCCCAGCCCAGCCCCATACCGGGGTGTAGTACTCCATGATGGGGTAGTGCAGCTTGTTGCCCTTGCTGGCTCTCCCAGTGAGGAAGCAAGTCTGGCAGATATCCACATTGAACTGCTTCAGGCTCCGATACCTGGAGAGAGCAGGTAGGCAGTGAGAATCAACAAAACCACATCGTTTTGAAGCCCAAGGAGAGCTCAGCAGGGAACAGAGGTGGTCTGTGTTGCTCTCACACCCCACTGAGTCCACAGTGCTGATAGATTAAGTCCCCAGAAAAACATCCTGCTCCTTCCCCTCTGCTGGGACCTAATCTGACCTGCCTGAGACACAGCTGCTGCAGAGCTCGAAGTTCTCCCAACATCACAGAACAAATTCTGTTCCCTCCCACAGGACACCATGCACTTCCCTTGGGGGCCAAGGTCCCACAGCACAACCCCTACCTGAAGCCTTTGATGGGGCACTGCCGGCAGACGGAGCACTTGGTCTGGTGCTTCACCTGCTCGGCCATGGTCACCCGGTGCAGCACGGCCAACCACACCATGGACTGCGGCTCCAGGTTGGCCCACTCCAGGAACTGAGACGCCTCAATGGTGGACTTCCCATTGCTCTGGGGAGGGGAGAGGAAAGGGGTTGCTCATGAGCTGAGACTCAACTGTGATGAGGGGCAAGCTCCTCACCACCTCCAGGAGCCTTTCCCCAGCATGGCTACCACAGCAGGGACAGCACAAGCCACAGCACCCAACTCACAAAGCGGAAGCAGCTGCGGATGCTGGGCTCCACGTTGCTGCCCCCAAATGCCGCCACCTCCCCCAGCTGGCGTGGGACCTGGATGGCCTCATGGAGCAGGACACCAAGGTGCCGCTGGTCACATAGCCCTCCGGCGTTTGCCACTTGGCTGAAGAGATCTGTTGGCAGGAGAGACACACAGCCCCCCACTGCTGACACCCCAACACAGCAGGCAGGACGCCAACATGGGGGGGCAGTGCGGGGGGAAGACCAGGGGCTCCACTGCCCATCTCCATCTGGAGCTCAAATATGAGGGAAAAACCAAACTATGATTAAATAACCTTTAGCAATATCCTTCCAGCTCCCCATCACAGAATGATAGGAATGACAGGAAGGGACCTCTGGAGATCATCTAGTCTGAACCCCTGCCAAAGCAGGTCCACCCAGAGCAGGTTGCACAAGAATGTGTCCAGGTGGTTTTTGAATGTCTCCAGAGAAGGAGACTCCACCACCTCTCTGGGCAGCTTGTTCCTGTGCTCTGCCACCCTCACAGTAAAGAAGTTCCTCCTCATGTTTAAATGGAACTTCTTATGTTCAAGTTTGTGCCCATTTCCTATTGTCCTGTCCTTGGGCACCACTGAAAAAAAACTGGCCCCATCTTCTTGACACCCTCCCTTTAAGTATTTGTAGGCATTGACCAGATCCCCCCTCAGTCTTCTCTTCTCCAGACTGAAAAGACCCAAGTCCCTCAGCCTCTCTTCATAAGAGAAGTGTTCGAGGTCCCTAAAGGACTTTGGAGTCTTCTTGAAACAGAAGTTTAAAATGTCAGTTCTTTAACAGCCACAGCTGGTCTGTCCCCTATGAATTTGCCCAATCCCCTTATTTAACCCCTTGCTGCTTCCTGTGCTGACCCCTCCGCTGTATCCCACGGCAGAGAGCACCAGGGTTAAAAAGCATTGAGGAAAGGGGCTTCCTTTAATTTGTCCAAAACCTCCTTCCCAGCCATGCACCCCCAGGTTGTTTTCTTTTCCTTCTGGGAAGCAGGGGATAAACTGTTGCCTGCTTGCCTTCTCTGCACTCTTCCTTCCAGTGCCATGCAAGCCAGATCACGGCGGCACCAGTCAGTCTGCAAAAATGCCTCCTAATTTAGTTGGCGTAGGCTCAGGGAGGGAGGGAGGGAGAAGTGGCAATGCAAGCAGATTAGTCACTGCAGGAGAGCAGTTTCTGTGCTTTTTCTAGGCAAAGAAGGGCTACGCCAGGAGACAAAAGCACTCCCACTTTCCCCAGTTTGCTCCACACCAGGTCCTGGGGGAGGGAGATGAAGGGGGAACGACATGACTGAACAACTCACACTGAAACTTCTCCTTGACTTCTGTTCCACACAGACACGCGATGCCCGTCTTGAAAGAGAGAGCCCTCATCTTCCCACTGCGGCCGCTGCAAGGTGAGACATTGCACAGGTTTGCAAACAATTTTGGAGGGTGTTTTTATCCAGGGGGGTGAGGGGCATCAAGCAAGGCAAACCCATGCCAGGCAGCCCTCTCGGTCATAGCCAGGACCTTTCTGTAGCTCTGCCAGCTGGAAGAGCACGGCAGCCCCACAGCCCGGGGGGACACAGAGGGACTGGTACCTGTCAAAGACGTTCAGCAGCCAGTTGAGGCTCATGTCCACGCAGAGGGGCACATTCACCAGGATGCCTCGTTCCTCCTCCAGCCTCTCGTAGAGGGCGGTCAGGCAGTGGATGACCTCCACCACATCCATCGCCCGGTCACTGGGCTGCAGGTCGTGCTCGTTGAAGATTTCCAAGGCTGTAGCCAGGGTCACCATGTCCACTGCACAGAAAGCACAGGTGGGGGGATAAGAGGCAGAGAGGAAAAAGACAGGTGAGAGCCAAGAGGATGGAGACACAGCTCTGCCCTGACCTGGGGCAATCTCAGGTGGTGGGGAAGATGCTGGCAAAATGGGCACAGCTCCCAACCATAAAACCGCTCTTCAAATACCCCCATCTCCACCTATACTCAACCTGAGCCACCATTCTGTGTGACCTTCCTTCTCTATTGCTGTGGCCAGCCATGGCCAAGAAAATGCTACCCATGAAAGGTTCTGCGTGGAGCCACAGGTGCCCAGAGCTGGCCTCTGCACATGTCAGGTCCCTATGGGGCTGGCATGGGGAGATGGGGGAGCACAGAGCCACCTAGACCCTACGAGCAGCTGCCCAGAGGTGGAGCAGTCCGGTCTCTAGCTCTGACCGGCAGCAGTGTCCAAGCACAAACCTAAAACTGGGCTAGGACAGCGTGAGCAACCCTGACTTCCCTTTTGCTCAGAAACCCCTTAGCAGTTTCAAGGAGCAGCTGCTTCTCAGAGAGCCACACATAATGTCGAACTCCTGTCACGTCATATGCACCTGGCAATTAATCCTCGGTTTAACTGGAATTTTACCAGCCATGCAGAGGTCAGGTTTACTGGCTCCCTTCCTCCTCTTTAAGTAGTGGAGCCCTCTCTGCCCCTGCCAGAGAGATTGGTTTCTGCTCTTGGTTACATCCACAGCTTCTCTGGGCTCCCTTGGAGCTCTGGAGTGAGCCGCTGCCTGATCCCACAGCTTTGTAGCTCTGAGTTGGGTCGCTTTGTTCTCAAATCCCTTTGACTAACACCTGCCCTCAAGGCATTTCCATCCAAAGCCTGCAAAGAAAAGCTCTGACACAGACCCAGACCCCTCGCTGGTGGATTTGCTCAGCTTTCCAGCCACAGGCTCATCCTTCCTAGTGCTTCTTGCCTCAGCTACCTGTCCCCTGGTGGGCTCCTGCCTTTGATGTGCTGATAAAAGCTTGTGTTAGTTTAATGCCTTTATGGAGGGAGACCCAGCAGGAGGGAAAATACTTCCCCGCACTCACATCGTAGGGCTTTTTGCACCCGTCGTAGTTTCATAGCCGTCCGATACGCTGAGAACTTGATGTTGTTCAAATCCGCTGCAATAACATGAGAAAAGAAGAATAAAACCACAGCTCGACATCCTTATCTCCAGGGCAGGAAGCAGCAGTTGCTGTTCCCGGACACCAGCCCCACCAGCAGAGGCAGAGTGCATGGGGGAGGAGGAAGAGGGACAGAGCTTGGCAGGGCGTTGCACTCCATTACTTTCGGGGACCTCTGTGCTACAGAGGGGAGCAGGTGGGCTGGGGGGACCTCACATTGCCCCCCACGCCCCAAAAAGGCAGATGCTACTCAGACGGTTCTGTGGCAGCCTCCTTACCCAGCGTCTGGTACAACTCTGTCATCTTCGGGTGGTCCCAGCACGTCGTCTGGGCCTGGTGGCTAGAAGGAAAGAGAAGGAAACCAAGAGTCAAACTGGGAATTCAGCATCTGCCACGAGAGATGAAAAGAGCAAGGCCCCCAGTGCTTGCAGATGCTGCTGCACCCCTGTGAGCACAGTCCCCAGCCACAGCAGCAGGGAGGATGCCCACGGGAGGATGCTCCACCTCCTCCTGCCAACCCCTCTTCCTTCCAGCCAGCGTCCCCCCTCATCTGGGGCATCTCAACAAGCAAGGAAAGCCTGGCTTTTGGGGGCAACATGCTTTGCTGGAGGTCACAGCTCAGACCGCTCCACTCACTGTCCCAACTCCCAATTAGTCCCCAATTCCTCTTCTCACTGGGCCAGAGAGCACCACGGCTGTGGCTGGGAGCACACTCACTTGATGTAGTATGGCACTTTGTTGGGGGAAATGGCTCGCTCCCAGGGGACCTGGACAGAGGCTGCAAGGAGAGAGACACAGATGTCAGACCACCACCAAACACTCCTGTGAATTGGTGCTCTTCCAGCTGAGTGCCCAGCAGGACTGTGACAGCAGGTGGAGGCCTCTGAAGAGGTTGCCCTTAATGACTTCAAGCTACAACAGGGTCAGTTTAAACTGAACATTAGCAAAGATTTTTTCACAGAAAGAGTGGTCAGACACTGGAATAGGCTGCCCAGGGAGGTGGTTGAGTCACCATCCTTGGATGAGTTTGAGAATCGTTTAGATGTGGTGTTGGGGGATATGGCATAGCAGAGAACTTTTTAGAGTAGGGTAGATGGTTGGACTCAATGATCCCAAGGGTCTTTTCCAACCTAGATGATTCTATTCTATGATGATTCCCAAGTCACCAACTGGGGGTGTTGGAGCCGACAAGTGGATGCTGCCTATAAGAAAGGCACAGAACTGCTGGTCTCATCTGAGGCATCTTGCCCCTCTTGAGACAGGAGCTCTAAGCCTGGCTGAGCCCAGAGCTCAGGAAGAAACACTTCCTGCTGCTTCTGATGATGCCCAAGGCAACACTGTGGTCACTGGTGGGCAAGGCTCATAGCTGCTGGGATTCAGACACACTGCATGCTACGGCCAGGCTTGGGCACCCACAGCATTGGCCATTCCCATTACCCACTCTCTGTGTGTCAGCTGCCACATGTCAGGAAGATGAGGACACATCCCCTACCAGTTGCCCGCCACCCTATGTTTGTTATCTAGAGGATGAAAGCCCTTTTGAGACCCTCAGCTATTTTGCCTTGTCTCAGGCAGCTTATCAATTCCTGCAACTGGAAAAAGTCACTCTTCCTTTCAGATAGGAGGACATGGCCTGCAGGCCATACACAGGCCATACACAGGCCAACAAAACCCACTGACGCCTGGAGACCCTACAGGGCTCAGCATCTCCGAGGACAGACCTCAGACTCTGGAGAACAACCTGCTGCCTGTTCTTTGCAGGTCTGATAGCCATCAGCAGCTCTGCTCTGTGGGAACAGCATTCCCCCACCTCACCACGTGAATAAAAACCTCCTTAACGTGTGCATTTTTGGCCTCCGAATGACTAACATGGGATACGGGGGACTGCCTTTGTCTGCCATCTGTTGTCTTGCCCACCCAGTCTCAGGCTGGCACAGTCCCAGTATCACCTGGGAGCTGCTGCTGTGAGTGTCACAGCTCTGTGCTCCGAAGGGGAACCTCACCCTTGCTCCCCCAGGCTGAGGAAGGACAACGGTAACTGTGGGAGAATCCTTCTGCTCTGGTTCCTGTGCACCAGGCGCTGGCCTGAGCTTGTTTCTAGCTGCATGTGGGGCTCTGGGCTCAGCACCCCATTCTTCTGTCTCACAGCCCATGCTAAGCCCCCTCTGCAGAGGCAGCCTCACATCAGGAAGCCAGGAGAACCTGCTCACTTACAGGAGAGGAAGTGTTGGGAGCCTGGTCCGAAGTCCCGGTGAGCATCTTGGAGCTGCTTCAGGCGTTCATTTATGGAAGCCTGGAGAATGGGACAAAAGAATTCAGCAACAGCCCATCAGGCATTTCAGACTGAAGTCCCATTCAGGAAGGTTTGTCAGACATGCCCTAGCACGCAGGTCCTCTTCCTTCCTTGGTACTTGCATTCCTCAGTCCACTCAGCCCTCTACAACTCCTCCCCACAGGGTAAGGGAGGACAGACCACATCTCCATCTCTCCTGTATCCATATTTCCACAGATATCAAAGAAACCACAGCTGGTACTGATCCCCCATCAGATCCTGATCCTCCTCAGACAACATCCTTTGCTCCTCCCATTGCCTTTTCCTCCTCAAGACCTCCACAGATTTACCAGCCACTTTCCTCACCCTGAACTGATGCTCTCCTCCTCCAGGAACACCAGCTATAGCACCCCTGCTATGCCATGCCTTACTTCATCGTCCTTGAAGCTCAGCAGTGACAACCCTTCCTCAGCATCCTCCCACCTGTGGTTTATTTACAGTGTTTGGTCCTGACTCCTTCCCACCTGCAGCTGCTTCCAGCGTGTGTTGATCTGCTCCAGGGTACGGGAGTTCTCCATGGAGAGGTGGACATCTGAGATGGCAAGCTGGTGCGCAAGGTCATTGACCACTTTCACCCCATCCTTCATGGGAGACAGCTCCTCTTTGAACAGCTGGAGTCCCGTGCCCGAGGGAACAGTCACAGGGCAGGGGAAGAAGGAAAAAAAGAAGGTGAGTGATCAGGACTTGGACCTAAATCCTCAACTACAAGCTATTGTTGGCTGGTGGCTGGCAAGACACTGCTGACTAAACCTCCCACAGGGTACCTTAGCCAGGGAAAAAAAAAGCAACCTCCAAACAATCCAGTCAGGCTGGAGATTACTCAAATCTGAGAAGTGAGACGTAGACAATGGCTCATCTATGCTGAGCCACCATACCTGCGTAAGGTCTGTGCCATGACAAAGTACTCAGCACAGACAATTGCTTGGGACACTGTGTGCCAAATCCACCCTCATAAAGCTAGGGGGCTGTTGGAGGGAGGACCTGGCCCCTGAGACCCCAAGTAAGGGGTTCCAAAGGATATATTGGACTGAGCAGTCATAGAGGAGCAGCACTGCCCTCCTGGGAAGCAGTATCTCATCACCTCTGGGGCCAAGGTTGGAGTCTTCTCAGAGCCAGAAGTACCTTGGTCGACTGGATGTGCTCTGGCAAGGAGTCAATGAAGAGGTCCCCAATGGGTTCCCAGGTCTCTCGCACACTTTCAGCCTGATCCAGTGTCGTGCTGAGCTCCTCCATGGCCCCTTTAATCTCCAGCAGCTGCTCCAGTGTCCGTTCAATGTGACGGTGCTGGTCCACACACCTGGCCGTGAGCTTCTCCCACAGTTCACTGGCCACGTTTGCCTGCTTCCAGACAAAGCGGCTGATGTTTTGGATGCGGTGCCGGGGAGAGACATCTTTGAAGGCAAAACAGAAGGGGAAGGGAGAGTGAAAATGAGAGCCCAGCCCAAAGGAGAGTAGGCAAGAGATGGAGGGAGAGCTGGGAAAACAGAGATTTTTAAAAAAAAAAAAGAAAAATCTATGGAAAACTGGAAAGAGGGAGGGAAACCAAGTGACAATAGTATCCAAAGGAAGAGCTGTGCTAAAGGAGAAGGAAGGAAGGGGAAGCTCCACAGACCTTTGCTTTCTGAAGTTGGTTCTTCTAATTCCTCAAACGGATGCTGGGAAAGGAAAGCCTGTGCTGACTCCAGGACAGAGTAAATGTAAGGTCCCCGAGACTTCACTTCTTCCATGAAAGCCTGGAGAGCAGAGCACAGAGGTGTGACAGCAGACTGAGCCAGAGAATTCTGCAGTGATTGATTCACTCCAGGGCCCAAACCTCACTGGAGACACAGAGGGAAGTTAACAGAGAAATATTTTTGCATTTTGGGGATGGAATGACCGTCTGCAAGAAGGTGGCTATTGCAGGGGTCTGGACTGCAGCTTTGCTGGAGGGGGGACAGTGAGCCCAGAAGGGGGTGTTGAGCCAGGGCTGCTTTCTTGGTGATGCTTTCACCAGCACAGCTTGGAGATGCTCCTCGCTCACACAGCAAGAGCACAGTCACGCAAACAGTCCTCCCAGCAGCTGTTCAGCAACACATCCAGCTGCTGGAGGAGCAAGGAGGGGAACAGCAGGATGGCCCAAAGCAGGACATCTGCCAGGGCAGACTTTGGAGGCGGGCTGGTTTAGGATGTCCTCTTCTCCCCTCCCACTGCAACCCCCTCACTGGTACTCTCTGCACTCTTTGTGCACTGGGGAAGTGGCTGGTTCCAGGGAGGATGAGGGATGGAAACAGTAAGCAATAATTTAGTTTTGTTTTCCAGGTAAAAACAACTAAAGCCCAACAGCCACTGGCTGCGAGAAGGAAATGTTCTGATCAGGGAAGCTGGAAACTCTGATCTGTCTGGGTTTTTCCCAGTTTCAGATATTCCTGTACTGCAGGAATCACTCATGTCCCCACCACCAGGACACCTTTTGACCAGCCACCCTCCTCAAGCCCCAGGATCCCAAAAGCAGAGACCAGCGAGAGGCAATTCCCTCTTGCAGAGGTAGGACATAAGGAAACTAGGAGAGAAGTGATGGGGCCCACTACCAGCTGCAGCACCTGCAGATGACTTGAGGCTGTAAAGCTGATTGATTGTCTAATCCAGACGAGCTCTGCCTTGAGTGTTTGCTATGGAATGGGGGCTCTGCCTTGCCACAGGGAGCAGAGATGGAGATGGGCAAGGACTGGTGCTGGTAGGCTGTGGGCATGGGCAGTGACATGAGGCAGGGGTCCCAGGCAGGGCTGACCACCTGCAGCCCATCTTATCTGCAAATGGTGGCACATACCGCGTGTGTCTCCTTTTCTTGCTGCACCAGGAGGACATCGCCCCGCAGGGGCAGCTGTGCCGAGAGCTCCTCATCCTTCTCCCCGAGCCAGTCTATGATCTCCTGGAGAGGCACCTGCAGCTTCCCACTGTGGTCAGAAAACGCCTCCAGCCGAGCCCTGCCAGGAGAGCGAGGACAGCAGGATGGTGGTCAGATGGACAGGAGAGGAGGAGCGGGTTCCCCCAGGAGGGGAGGCACAGTGCCGTGGCTGGGCTGGTGACCCCCAGGCCACAGGACCCCACCAGTGACTGGCAGCACATCCCAGCATGGGCTGTGTGTGACCCTCAGCCAGCACAGGTACTGCACCACCAGGACTGGGTGAAGCATGGAGGTCTTGGGGAGAGGAAACTCTGAGGGTCTTCATCAACCCTGGAGCAGAGGACAGAGTTGCTCTGCACTTGCCTCTGGGTCGGGGCTGTGCTCTGGCTACCACAGGGTTCTTGGCTCGGCACTTGCCCGACTGGGCAGCTCCCAGGAGCCTTGCACTAAGGCAGGAGACAATTAACACGCCCCAGTTAAGCTCTCCATCGTGCTGGCTGTGGAGCTGCAACCTCTGGCGGTCTGAAAGGCATGTCCTCCCCCCCACCCCCGTGTGTGATGGAGATGGATCCCAGCAAAGGGACAAGCACAGAGGAGGTGGCAGCAAAGCCGTGGGGCAAAAAGGAGACAAGCTGCAGAGACAGCAGCAGCAGAGGATGGAGAGAGCAGCAGAAAGCAAGCAGGAGGGAAGGAGGGGAGGGAGAGGAGGACGTGATGGGTGGAAACAGAAGGGTTGCTTTTAAGCATAAGAAGAAAAAATTAAAGGTTTGTGGACAAGGGGGGAAACTGAGCCAAGGTCACCATGAATTCATGTGGCTCATCAAGCAAACACGTTCAAAAACCTCCTGACAGGCAGATGCAGCAGGCAAGGCTGGGAAGGCCTGGCCAGCCCCAGAGCTTGCTCCAGGCAGGCACTCTTACCGAAGGCTGTGGGATTTCTTTTTGATCTCGTTCCAGCAAAGATTCATCTCCAGATGGGACTGGGGCCCGGCAGCACCGCTCGGAGCCCGGGGGTTTACACACAGAGGTCCTGCACCATCCTGTGAGCCTTCAACCTGGGCAGAAACAGAACCACGCTGCATCCAGAGATCACTGCCCGATGCTTACAGCACTTGCCTGGGGACACCGACCCCCATCCATCCTGACCCTGCCTAGCTTTTCAGCTCACAGGGGGGCTGCCCTGATCCTAGAGGGGTCTGTTAGCTCCAGAGAAGCTCATGGCCATGCCTGGAGGAAGGATGCAGTGCCAGCTCCAGCAGCATAAAGAGCAAAGGTTGAAGGAAGGGCTTACACTGCATGTCTCCTGTTCTGCAGGGTCTCAGTGCTCCTCAGACATCCAGCAATTAACTTATCTCACTGCTAGATATTAAATCAGAGCTGGCCCTTGTGTGTCACAGTCCCTGCACAGCTGGCAGTGATTTCTTTCCACACCACACAGGGCTTCTGTGCTTTGAGAAGAGGCAAACTCTGTGGGTCTCAACGTTCCCAGAGACCAAGGGAACCTGCCAAACTCCTTTACACCACCCGCAGTACTGGGAGCTGCCACCTGCTCCCCTACGGAAGCACAAGGATATTCCCTGCCTGCACAGCAGATCTGGGGTGCTGTTTCTCCTCCACAGATGCTGCTTCTCCTCCTCACCTCTCCAGAACTGGCAACAGTGGGAAGGATGCTCTGAGGGGCTGATGACAGCAAATCCTACCCCAGCTACACGAAGGAAGCACTCTTTGCACCACACCACTCAGCCTGAAAAAAACGGGTGCTGATCCATGGATGGCAAATCCTCAGTGGATGGGGTAAGGGATCCCCTCCTCAGCCTTTAGCCCCATGTCATGCTCTGCTCGTGATGGCAGCGAAGACATCACTGCACTTGCTGGTGATGGCAACACACACCAGCAGGACTGGAAGCATCTCACACAGGACTGAATGAGCAAGAGGGATTTTCCTCTCTGAAAAACAGAGTTTACTGTCCAAAACACACGGACACACTGCATTTCCACCAGTGAGACGACGACAAGCTTTGTTGGGGAAACGTCAGCATTTTGATCTCGTGCTACTTTGATATTAGAGCTCATTTGTGATAATTATCCCCAGGTGATTGATAAATCAACCATAATTAACTGCATTAGCACTTTCTAAACAGCACATACAACATACACGGCTTTGACAGAGAAGGGCAGCTGCCTCTGGAGGAAAGCAGCAGCTTTTCCAATGGGAACGAGCAGGTACTTGTCACTTGTCCTGTTCAAGGGCTCCCAGAGGTATCCAGGGGACAAATCCAGCCAAGCCAGGGAGAGCAACAGGCAGGAGAAAAACACCAGACAAGAAATTTTGCCACATGCCTAAACCTGTACCCCCTCCATGGCAGTTCTCAGAGAGAAATCAAATGATCACCAAGAGCGGTGCTAAATTTGCTTCATCTAAAAACATCTAACACCAGGCTCTTCTTTGCCTCCCCGCCCTGCCACTCCATGAGCACCAAGAAAACAGAGAAAACATCACCCACAGAGTTCACAGGAAATTTGGGGCCATGAATAATAAACCACTCAAGCTAAAACTACTGCTCAAATGTAGAAAAATCAATACTCTGCATGTGCACATCCTCATGATGCTGAAGTAGGTTAGCCCCACAGCACTGCCAGGGAACACTCCACCCCCCCCTCTATCCCAGGGGACACCAAAGGAAGGAATTAGCTCTACCTGGGTGCAAGTGCAACTGTAGCACAGCTCAGCAGACAACGCAGTCCCCCCAGCCTCCTTTAAGGAGTTAAAAGCCCACTGAGCCTGCGACTCACAAACCATGCCCAGCAAGTGACTCAGTGACAGTGGCCAAGCAAGGGCCAGGTGTTGAACATCTGCTCCTCTAAGACCTACAAGCCAGCAGAAGGGAAAAAACAGTCCTTCCCCTCCGAGCATCCCCAAAGCATCCCTCCCCCAGAGCCCCCCAGAGCAGGCAGCGGCAGCCTGGATCCACATTCCCCCTCCATGGTTTAATTTTTCAGGTGCAGAACGTCCTACCTGGCACATCTACCTGTGCTCAGCCATGGATCCATCGCTCAGCTTCGCCACGGGAACGGGCATCGCCTCCCATCCCTCCGGGTGCCGCCAGGCAGCACCCGGGCAGGGAAGCAGGCGAGCTCCGTGTCCTCAGCAGAGCGGGGCCGCCCTGAGCACTGACCCCCCAGGAATCTGGAGGGGGGCGGCAGTGCCTCGCAGCCAGACTCAATCCCAGCTTTGTCCCGTGGCATTCCAGGCAGCCTCCAACCTGCCTTAACCCCTGTGGGGACATCAGGGGCTGCTCACAAAGCATGAAGTGAGCAGAGATCAACAGGGCACCCCGGTGAGGGAAAGCCCCTTGTGGGAAGATGGCCCTGTGCAGAGGGATTGCTCTGGGCACTGGGGGATCCGTCTCTGCAAGGGCATGGCAAAGGTGGTAGCGGGTTGGCATGAGGGCAGAGACCTTGCCCTCAGATGCTGGAGCACATGGTAGACAGACCAAGGTGTTTTCCAGGGAAGAGATTTGTCCAGGGAATGGTCTGGGCTACTCAGAAGGTGAGTAGTCAGGTCCTTGAGATCTAACCCCCAAGAAGATAAAAATGCCCTACTTGCCCCTTACATGCCCCAGGCCAGCTCTGGGTGCCAGCACAGATGTTTCTGCCTGCCTGAACTGGGTGCAAATAGTTTGTTTTTGCCAGAAGGCTCTGGGCTGTGCCCCCCCCAGTCCTGCCGCCCGGCATTGTTTCCATGCTCTCTTCCACCTACAGGGAGAGAATGAAAAGCTCCCTGTATCTCTCCCTCTCTTCCCCTCCTTCCCTGCCTGCACATCTGACCGATGCCATCTCTTCCTCCAGGACCAGCACAGCCAGTTTACTCTCCCCACCACCTCCCAGGGCCGGCAGATGCAGGACCAGCTCCCAGACTGGAGGAGGTGGCTTCAGCAAAAGGAGGGGATAACTAAGGATGGGCTGTCTGCAGCCTGCCAGAAGCTTTCAGGAGAAGCAAGGACAAGAGAGGAAGGTTGTTTCCCAGGTGGCAACACCTACACCTGTGAGAAGGAGGGCACAACAGATCCTTTGAGCGAAGCAGGCTGTCATCAACACTGCAGGAGCCAGCAGCAAGCTGGTGTGTGGCTGATGTCCACACAGCAGAAACCCAGGCTCAGGCAGGGACTGAGGGGGGATACCTGTGGTGGGTATGACCTGAGCTGAGGATGTTTATGCCCTCGCCATGTGCCATCTTGTAGCTCGGTGGTGATGGGTCCCATCCTGCCCCAGCTCCCTTCCCCTCTTCCCAACAAACCCCACAGGGCTCCTTTGCAGAGGCTTGGGCTGCTCAAGGCAGCTAAGGAAGACATTTGCCTGCTCATCTTGTTCTATCCTGTTCACTTCATCTGCTGGGCTGCTCATTAACCACCCATGTGCTGGCCCAGTAGCAACTGCCTAAGAGCCACCCCAGGGCCAACAAGCTCTGACTCAGCTACAAGCCTCATCCTTAATGCTGGAGCCACTCCAGAGAAGGCTCTACCTTCCTCCTGCAGACCCCAGCTTCCTGGGGCAGAATGGGTCCAGGTCAACAGCAAGCCGTGGCAGGGAGGAGCCCCACAGTTCAGCCTTTGCTTTTCATGTTTGAAGCACGATGAAAAAGGAAAAAGCAGAGCCAGGGACTTCACACCCTGGGAACACCACAGCCAGCACCCGAGGAAAACCTTGGCACCATCCATCAGTCTCTTGTCAGGCGAGAGGTACCATGAGGCCAACAGCTACAGGCAACAGAAGGGAAGCTCTAGCAGAGCCGGGGCAGCACTTCCCCAGCTGTGCTGGGTGACCCAGGACAAAGTGTTAAACCAGCCTGTGACTGACAGCTCGGTGCAGAGCTCAGGGAGCTTTGCAGGCAGTTACCAGCACACTTTTTCCTTCTTCTCCACTCTGCTCTGCCATTTACCCAGGGCAGGGGAGCCGGAGACCTTCCCCCCTCTCTGCCCACCGTCGGTGAGGAGCCCAACCTGCCCATGCAGACAGCCTGGGGGAAGGAGGAGGGAAACCAGCAGTGTGACCACCCACTCTCTCTTCCTCAAGATAAGTAGTCTAGAAAGAGGTCAGATTCCTCCTCTGCCTTGCAGCATTCGCCAGGGGCTTATTTCCAAGATCTTCTCTGCAACCAGAAAGGTTAGAAACCTACATTTTCAGCAAAAAGCTGATGTTCTTCCAATTTTCCTGGAAAAAAAGTTAACCCAACCAAATACACGAGAGCTGTTAATGGTGGCCTCTCGCTCTTTATTTTGAAGGAAGCTTGAAATCCAGCTCTGCAGGTTGCCTCTCTTGCTCTACTTTGGGAAACACTTTGCAGCCAAAACGCTCGAGGAGAGCTAACGCTCTCATTAAGTGCAAGTCAATGGGGGGCTGGAGCTAACAGCTTTCCCTGCCACCAGGAACACAGGTCCCAGTTTGCTCCACAGACAGTTGCAACCGCTGCAAAAAGCTGCCCCAAGAAAAAAGGCTCCCAAGACCCAGCTCTTACCTGAGGCAGCGGGTGGGCAGTGCTGCTGTGCTGTGCCTGGTCTGTGAGGTGCCACTCAGGACATCGTGGGAGGACATAGGGCCATTCCTGCATCACCAGGGGCTGCATCAGAACCGATGTTCATGGGGACAGAGACAACTCTGGGCACGAGCACCTGAAAAGCAGCATGAGAGTCCCTGGGTCAAGTTGCACCCCTTCATGGAGCCATCCCCTTGCCCAGCAGCCCTTGCGAAGGCTGAAGACTTAAAGGATGTATTTTTAGAAAACATATATTTGTACTAATGTTGTAATCTTTTTTCATCTAAATGTCCAGCTGGTTTTTGCATCTAGCTATACAATTTGCTGTAACGATCTCCTGCGTTAGCAAGTCCCTTGTTGCATTTTTAACATGGTTTGGGTTTCTTGAACTACAGGAGATGCCCAGGGTTTAAAAGAAGAAGGGGAGAGGATCTCACTGTTGTGACTGATTCTGGTTGGACATAATAGACATGTCCCCACAACAGACAATATTTTCAAACATATTATTTTTTCCTTTTATGTTTAGAAGGGCAATTATCTAAAGCCTCATTTCTCCATATGTGCATCTCACACTATCAACCACCTTTTAATGAGTTTTTAAACTCATAAATTACCTTTTTTATTCTGTTTTTAAACCTGTATGACCCATTAAGCCAGTTAGCAGTGTCCCCTTGTCTATTCTATAGATCTGGAAGGCAATCTTTGGTGACAATGCTGCTTTTCTTTGTTGTTTAGGCTCTGATTGACATAAAATAGTGGTTTCTCTCACTGTTAGCACCTCCTTGGCTTTACAGAAAGCCATGAGAAAATAAAGCCCAGATGCATAAACCATGTCCTACCCCAGGTAAGATGTGGTGGATCTCCATGTTCTCTCTGCCTTTGCTCAGCCAGTTCTGCTTCAGCTCCTCCATGAAACTTACTGCTCTCTGCAACCTCCCGGGTACAGACCCGTTGCAGCCACGGCCGGGGAGGCAGCGCTGGGTGATGCCCCCATCTCCTTCAGCATCGCTTCTCCATCCCAGGCCACAGCACGATGGCAGGTTGCCACCAGCGCGCACGCTGCCCGGTGCATTTCTACCATTTCCCATTTTGCCAATACAAACCCAGATCCAGCCTCTCCCAAACACCAAGGGAATTCACACTGCAGCTGACCTACACGGCTAAAGGTAACCCCTGGGATTAGGGACCCGCTGCAGAAGCTAGAATTTGACATCAGAAGTTGAATTTCCACCTCTCTCCCACAGATAACAGCAGCAACTACAGCATATAGGTCAAGAGGTCTCCTGATCACAAGGCTTATGCTTTGAATTGCTAATTTCCTCCAATACGTTCTTTCCGGCCTGAAACTTTCCACTTCAGATCTTGGCCTATGAGGAAAAAAATTACAGCAACGTTTTGAGGCAAGGCAGCTCAGCCTTCATCCCAGGAGGGGAATGGAAATACAAACACATTCCCTACTGCTGGAAATGTTAATGACTTTGTTGTTGTTTAACTTGCTGTTCAAGAGCAGTAATAACATTTTAGCTCAGCACGCCCAGTGTCCTTTAAGGGGAAAGGTGGGAGGCTTGTGGATATTTCAAAGTTCAGCTCCCATGTAGAGGCTGACAAAGGGAGCATTCCCAAGCTGGCAGACAGCAGGACTCCCTCCACAGAGCAATGGCACATCCTGTTCCAGCAAAAAGTCAATTTCTGCACGTGTAAGTAAATAGTTTGAGCCTGAGATCAAGGAACAGCAGACCTAATTCCCAAGACCCCACTAGGTCAAGGTTTGGTGAGAAAGAAGGAAAAGAAGTCTTTGTCCCATGGGAACAAAACAACATAGCTCCCTCTTAGATTCTCCATCTCTTTATAACAAGGAATAGATACCCAAACACAATCCTTTTAAAAAATCACCACAACAGTCTCCTGGTTCTCACTTGCTCCTGTGTGGAAGGAAAGGGGGCAAGGACTACCAGCAACCTTATAGAATCAGAGGATGGAATCATAGAATAGACAGAGTTCAAAGGGACCTTAAAGATCATCGAGTTCCAACCCCCCTGCCATGGGCAGGGACACCTCCCACCAGACCAGGTTGCTCAAAGCCCCATCCAGCCTGGCCTTGAACCCCTCCAGGGATGGGGCATGAGTGGACCTTCCACACGAGTGGGCATTTACAAATCCATCATCCAAGGCCTAAAAATCCCAGATGCCAAAGTTGCAACTGGGCTTCGCACTGCACTTCCACCTAAGCACCAGGTCCCCTTTATTAATTAGAATGAAGGGTCCTTCAATTAAGCAGCTGTCCTTAAGAAGTAACATAAAATCTGGTAGTGAGCTACCAGTGGCACAGAAGATGCCTTCTTCACAGAGGGTGGGTGAAGCATCTAACGAGCTGCATTCTTAAATGACCACTTAGGCTTTGAGCTCATAACCAAAATGTCATTTTAATTCAATGGATAAACAGGTGCCACATGTCCTTATAAAGCAGCAGCAGCAAAATCTCTTCTGCTGGCTCACTCGCTCTCCATTTTCCCTAGCGAAAGAATACACACACGAACACAAAAACTCCAGCTGAAAGATTTAACCATTTAGTCTTGCACCAGGAAACTGGGACGACAATGTCCCCCAGTTAACCAGGTGAGCATGGGTGCATGCCCACAACATGGCCACTCACAACTGACTGCTTCTCTCCCTGCTTAAAAATAACTTCTGGGAATTTATTTAGGAAGATGGAAATCTACATTTCTCTCACACGCCGTTTCAGACTCCCAGCTGGGTTTTAAGCTGCTCTCTCCAAAACTCACTTTGCCTGGGAATTCTTCCCATCTCTTCTTCTCCCCCTCCCTTCAATTAGACAAGTACTACAAATAAATACTCGAGCACCCTGAGGATGCAGCTGTAAATACACGGCCCCACTGTGCTGGACACAGAGAAGCTGCTGATACACCTGGCAGACAAAAAGAGTGGAGGAAGCAGCAAACACCCTCCAACCTCCCAAAAAGGGACAGCGAGAGGGCAATAACTTGCCTAACGATCAAAAGAAGGTTGCATAAAAAGCAGCCAAGGATAAAAATTGAACCCAGTTCCTCCCAGACTTGGTCCTGTCCTGTAGCCCTGAAACCAGCCTACTTAAACCCACTAAAAATACTGAGTCTTGTCTTTGTCTTTTTCCTCAAAGCACCTGAGCTTTCCCTTCCCTGCTGGTTGAGGCAGGAAAGGAGTGTTGCTGCTTTGTGAAAGACACACCACCCATTTGCCACAGGTCCTTATCAAGCAGCAGCAGAAGCCATCAGCCACAGTGGAGAGAGCCCACCCCCCGCACAGCGGTAGCCAAGGCAGTGCTGCCCTAACTTTTGGCTTCCTTGACACTTTGCTTCTCCTTCTCAGTGTCAAACTAACATCTGTGTCTCTGCACCGAATATTGTGTCTTGCCCCCAACAAGCTTGTCTTTATTACAAACCCCCAGCCAAAGCATGGAGTTCTCTGGCCTCCCGAGCCCACATATTTTATAAGCAGGCTGTGTGCCACGTGAAGTCATGTTTCTTTTCCTTTCTTGAGAGGTATCAGAGCAACCTTATTCTTATACTAAGGGAAACAGCAAAGGACAAAGGGATGGAGCTATTTTGTCTCGATTTTGAAAAGCTCAGTTTCATCTTTATACACCTGTGAAAAAGAGGACTTTTTGAAGACTGAATTCTTCCTGGTCAGTGTGTCTTGTTTGACAAGACTTACAATTCCCTCTTTTATGCTTTTATCATAGGCATCCAGCCTAAAGTAGAGGCCTTGAATATATTTCTCAGAATTGTATTAGAATCAGAAACTCACTATACATCGTCAGAACTCAGAGCTTTTGTTTGAACCCATTAATTTAATCCCTTCCCTGTCTCACTTTGTTTAGTTTTGAAAAGAGTCACTCCAACCAAGCCTGTTCACACTTCCAGTCCTGGCCAATTTTAGCAGGCAGGATTGATCTGTCTCAGGTGTTAACCCAGAGACAGAGATGGTCTTCACCTTAATTTCTTCAGTTAACAAAGAGGACCTCAACACAGCAGCACATCCCAGCACCCTCTCCAACGCCTTCCCACCCCAGCACCCCAGGCACCCACCTTCCCAGTTTGAAATTGCGTGTCTGTGGTCCAGTCCCCTTTCCAGAGTCCCATCGCATCGGAGCCCTACCCAGCCCCTTCCCGCAGCAGCAGAGAAAGCAGGTTCTAGCGTGGGGAACTGGCAGGGGAGGATGCGAGATGGCACCTGAGCCATGGCCAGCACATGTGCTTACACACAACTGCCCAAAAATCAGAAACCCTCCCGGTGCAACCCAGCCTTGGAGCTGGGACTTCACACCACGCCTTGCTGTAGGGTACTATGGTCGGGTGATAAAGGCCATTAAATTAAAAAATCAAGCAAGAACTGACACTCCTCCAGAGAGATCGGTGAGCTGTGGAGAGGCAGAAGGTGCGAAGAACCTCAGATTGGGGCACAGGTAAAACGCAGACTGGCAAAGATTTAACTACAGGTATTTTTCCAGGCTAAAAAACAAAGCCCGAACAAACATCGGTTTCTCCCACAGACAGCGGGGTGTTTAGAAGTGTGGGAGTCACTGCTCCACACCCCTGTCACTCCACACAGGCAACCTCAGCATTGAGATCCCCATGAATAGGATGCTCTACGCCTGCGGTGCTGTACCGGAGAGAAGACTGAAGGGAAAAGGCTGGACCAGGGAAAAGTAATAATCTGTTGTGCAAAGGGGCACTAAAATCATGATGAACCGCTGCCCAAGCTGCCCTGTCTGGCATGGAGAGGGAGGAAGAGTGCTGAGCCCTGGGGAGCAGGAAAAGCCCTGCATCTTCTGCAGCTGGCCAGGGCTGCCCGCAGCAAAGGGAAGGTCAGTGGCGGCAATATAAGGCCTTAAGCGAGGAGGAGGAAGAATGAGTGAGAGGGATTGGGGAGAAGCTGGGGGCAGGGGTGGGAGGGGGGAGGACAGACACATAAAGGAGCAGGGCTGGACAGTGAATGGAAAGGGCTGAGTTGGGACTGGAGTCTGATCCCAGCTTACAACTCGAGAAATATTTGGGTCCCTGCCTTGTCCTGCTATCTAATCCTCCCAGGAGGATGCTAGAAGGCCACCATGCAACCTGCCCAGAGCAGTCCTTTAGCTCAGGCAAAAATACTGCCAGGGTAAATCAAAGAATCAAAGCTGGTGAAACCAGGATGCTGGCTACTATTGTTTGCCCTGGGAGTCCACATCACTTACTGGTCCCCAGCCTCTCCCCAGTGAAAACGATCTTGGCCACCTTTCTTCCTCCCACTGTGTCCCCCCTGACATCCTTTCCTTTTCTTCTCTGCGAGTTTCCTCACCCACACATACAGGGAGAGTATTTCTGTGAAGGGATATGCACATCCACACACACCCAAGAAGCTCTTTTCTGAGGTTAACAGTCCACTGATATTTCCCCCCCCTTTTTTTTTCCTGCCCAACTACAGCATCCGAGCGGGAAAGGAATTTTTGTCATGGCCTACCTTCCAAGTCCACCAGGTCCGAGGCACCGGGGAGGCAGCAGGGACGGGGGCTGCCTCTGTGAATCAGCAAAGGAGTCCCTGTGACAGGGATGCATGCTGAGGCTGAGCGCTGCTGTCGGCAGCCTCCCTGCCTCTCCTCCTCCACCGCCCCGCGCTGCTGTGTTGCTATGCAATCACATCACCAGGAGGAACAGCATCTTCCCCAAGCCTGCCGAAGAAATACCCTTGACTCTCAGAAAACAGCAGGAAGGACCAAGGATGAGCCCACCGAGCCCTTTGGAGGTCTCCTCGGCCAGCGATCGATCTGGAGGAGGGGAGGGAAGAAGAGTGGAGGCAAAGAAAGACACACACACAGGAGGAGGAGGAGACTAAATACACATGGAGAGGGAGAAAGAAAAGGGAAGGGTGTGTGTCGGGGGAGAAATACAAAGGCACAAAAGACACTGTGGTCTGACCTCCAGAGACCCAAGGGGAGCTCCTGGGCTCAGAGGCGCTTCCCGCTGCTTGCCGACATCTCCCCACCGCCTCCCCAGGACCGGCGGCTCTCATTTTAGGTTAGATATGGCCACGCGTGTGCTGGAAAATGCCAGACACATTCACCTCCTTTCTTATCCGCAATTTGGGTGTCTGGCACAAGATTTAATAACTTAAAAATAGCCCATTTTAAAATTAAAGTTAAGGAACAAAAATAGGATAATCGCTTAATTTCAGAAACGCTTCCTATTCTTCTTAGAATAGAAGAATAAGTAAAGGCAGAGCCAATTCTCCAAGCTGGGGAGAAAGCCTGATCCAAAATTTTTTAAATATCAGGTTATCTTGTATCAGCTCAAGAAAAACAGAAGGATTAGAGCTGCTAACTTCTCAGAGGACACAAGCAGACCTGGAGTTGGGATTTCAGTCCACACATAACAAGTAGCTTGCAGTTCTTGAGGTCATTCCACCCAAGGATTTCAAACTGTTCAAGGTGCCAGTGATGCTATTCCTATGTTACACAAGAAGAAACAGAGTTAAAAGGCTTGGGCAGAAAGAGGAATCAAATCTGATCCCAACCTGGGGCTGTAGCCACTAGATTCTCTTGGCCTCTCCCTGGGAAAATTAAAACTTGGGAAACACAATCTTCCTGGTTGTTGTCAGAACGGCCTCTAATGAGCCTTAGCCCTTCTTTTCCCAGAGCTGATAAACTGAAGATGTTAATTTCCCACTCATACAGCCATGTTCTACAGGCACATCACTACTGTTTATAAAGATTGCCCATTTTCATATATTTATTTCTCACAAGCAGTAGGTCAGGTGTCCCTCAAAACGCAGGTTCACTTGGCTCACTCAGTCTCAGCAAACGAGCATGTAACAACAGCTGCACAATTCCACTGTGTTTCTGAAAACTATTTCTGGCCAAGACAGCTCTCTTGCAGCAAAGGAAAACAAAACTGGCAAAGAACCTGCTGTGGTGGGGCCTTCCCATGGGCCCTTCACCGAGGAGCCTTGGTCAGGAGATGTCGCACAGAGCAGCAGTGCCCAACACACCCCAGGTGTCCACTGCTGTGAGGAGGCCAAGTCTACCTTTCAGCCAGTTTGGGGGAAAGAACAACATTTCCTAATCCCAGACCATTGTTGCATGGTGGATGTGAATGAATCAAAAGCTTTTCTAGGTCACCAATTTAAACTTGGAGAAAGCAGTCAAAATATGGTAGATCTCCAGTAACATACGTTTGAGAGAGTCCTCAAGAAACCAGCGTGTTCCTCAAGGTGGTACCTGCTAGAACCTCCAGCAGATGGGTGGCTGACCCTGAGGAACCTTTCCTTTCACTCTCAGTAGGTGAACCAGGAGTCAGGAGCAGCGCACAATAAGACATGATGCACAGAAACTTCATGTAACAACTCTGAAAGGAGGAGATTTTTAAATAGCAACCTCCTTATAGCTGGTTCCAAAAGGAGCAACACTGAATACTTTTGAGTATCAGCCCAAGAATACGTACTCACTTCCACACACCTCCTGCTTTTAAAAGCTTCTTCAAGAGCTCGTGCTTCCACAACAGCTGTACTGATGCAACAAAGCTCATTCTGAAAAGCTGTATTTAGACCAAAAGAAAAATAGATACAGATAGGAAGACAGAAACAGTCTCTGGTGGGCTATTTTTATGCATACACACACACACAAATAGTAAGTCCTGGGTTAAGTAAGGAGAGTGAAGGAAGGGAAAAACAACCAAGTGCTGGAAGGGTTATCCAGGCAACTCCAGACACACCATTCTACAGAGAGAGATGGCCAAATCCCACTGCAGCCAGCATCTGTCACCAACAGTATCTATAAGGGATGTGACAACATGGATAAACAAAGCGAGTACATATCAAGCCAAGTTGCACATGCACACGAGACAGACATCAGCACAGAGACATTAACAGACAGCACGAACCACGAAAACAAGGCGCTTTGCAGTACATGCATCCTAAATTATTGATAGTTTAGGGACAGCAAAACGCAGCAGGAAAAAAATCTCTTGTGTCAGTTTAGCTTAAATTTTGAGACAAATCAGAATCTCTGGTGAAAGAGCTGCTTCCATGGCTGGGAGCATCTTCCTTATTTCCTCAATACCTTCTGGCTTAAGGATATAATTAGGACAAGCAACCGAGCAATTCAGAACTCAAAGGAAATCAGGGAGACAAACTCAGATTTGTCATAAATGCAGCCTTTCACATAAGCACTACAACTTTCTAAAGCGTATGGGAAGGTTTATGAGACAGGATACTGAATATGGTGTGCTTTGAGTGCTGAAGAGAACCTAATCCAAAAAAATCTCCCAAGGAACTCCAGGAACCCAGCTTTCAGAAGACACAGTGGTACCAACCATATGCCTTTCCCTAGCAAAATATTCCAGTCATTTTATGCTTTAATAAATAGCAAATGTGTACCTTGTTAGCAAAACTAAGGATCTCCATTCACCCAACAGGACCATCCCAATGTGCACAATACTGAATACAGTGTACAAACACACAATAGAGAAAAATCAAGCCAGGTATTAAAAGGCATGAAGGTGAAACTGACATCAGATTCTGATTCACCAGAATCACTCCCTTTAAAACACTGGAGTTTTAGTCAACGTGAATCATTGAAACATATCCCAGTTTACAGTTGTGAATTCAGAATCAGCCACCCCGATTAAACATACAAAGTCACAAAATGCAGAATGCCCTGAATACAAATGCATTTGCTGAAAACAACTGTTGAAAATGGTGCTATATGGAGATATAGTAACAGTATTTTTATTCTGGAAATTTTAAAAAGCTAGAAGTAAGCACTGAGTCTAGTCTGAACCAGAAAGTCTATTACTTTCTCTTTATTCAAAGTCAATATTAATTCAATCAAATCACTCATGAGCTGGAACGTCCGTAACACTGATTGTTAAAAACATTAACTAAAATTCTTGCATTCACATTTTCAACACAATACTTCAGGTGTTGATACAGTTAAAAGCTTTGGATTTTGTACCCTTTAACTTCCTCTTTGAAAATAGTCCTTGTTGCAGAGAATTGTTTCCTAAAATGTGCATTCACTCTCCTCTTCAAACGTGGCAACTTCCCTCCTTTGAAATCTCACATCTCCTGGAAGAGGAGGATCATCTTCCCTCTTGTACAGAAGAGGAAGTGTTTTTGCTGTCCTTCAGAAACTTCGCTAGATTCTTTCCCCTTCAGAGTAAAGCTCAAACATATCAATTTATCCTAACTAAAATAATTTAGAGAATGATGCTTTACCTAGATTGTGGATTGTGCAAGGAGATCACGATTTACCAGGGTGGAATAAATTCTTAAAAATCCCTCGTATAGAGCTCTACTGAGAACACACACGGAGAACGGAAAGAGAAGAAAGGCTCCAGGAAGGAGGACGCAGCAGCGTGGAGGCAGGCAGTGGGTCAGAGCATGTTCTCACACCTGTATTCAACACATCTGTGCCTTGCACAAAGCACTGCAGCATTTTGTCAAAACACAGACTCCAATGAGGAACCCATGTGGTGGCATTTCAAGCAGAGGAGCAGCCAGGGGAGCCCCATGAGCTGAATTCCCAAAGTGGCACTGGAGAAGCTGTTGGAGGTTGTGAAGTTCCTACAAGCAGTCATTGATATCTCAACGGCCTCCAAACCCCAAGCACCTAAACCAAAGAACAGAGCTAAGCATCGACTGAGAATATACATCAAAGTGCGTCCTTGCTAAGAGGAAAACACAGGAAAAGACAAAAATAAAGATAAAAAATATTTTCCCTAGAGACATGCACTGATAGCATCCTTGTGGATCCAGCTACTGAAGGAGGGTTTGGTGAAAGGCTTTTGTGTGTTGAAGGAATCCTTTTGCTTACCAAGAGCCTACGAATCCATGTTTTCCTGAGACAAAGGGCTCCCTCCTCTGGGTCTCTTCCTAAATGAAGTAACAGATGAGCCTGATTTCCTGCACAGCCACAGAGTCACTCAGTTTTGATGCAGGATGACAGCTCTCAGTGGTTACCCTGTGCCTACCTGCAAAGGAGAAGCCAGAAGGAACTGATCTTGCACAAAGGGACAGACCTGCCCATCAATTCCAGCACAGACAGGCAGGTACGCTTGTGAGGAGAGCACAAAATGCTTCTTCTTAACAAGAGAGAACAAAACTAGAATTAGGGACCCTAAATTCAGCTTGAGAAGAATCTGAGAATGTTTGCCTAGATGTTGTGCCATCCTGTTCCTTCTTTTGTTTAAATAACTGATGTCAAATAAGTAACTGCACCTTCTTTGCTGGCATCAGTAAGGACAAAAACCTCCCAAACACAGATTCTACCCCGCCGAAAGTATTTAGAAAAACAACAGGATACTTTCTGAAAGCACAGTGCCTGGGATGAGGGAGAAGAATGGGTAGAGAACTGATAGAAGCAGACATCTGACAGGCACTCGGGGACAGGAGGAGTCCCCCTTTTCATTTGTTCCCCCACAGGCACTGAACCATTCCACCCTCCCCCCCAAAGAGAAATGAGAAAGAGAGAAGAAAACAGGGGAGAAAGGAAATATTTTTAGAGTGGTGAGCACCAAAAAGAACGAGAGGTGAGAGTAAAAGAATTTTGGGCAGAAATAGAGAAAGAAAAGAGAAAGGAGAAAATGGTAGTGAAGAAAGCAAGACACACACGGGAGAGAAGGTGAAGGCAGACAGGCGGATTTCAGGGGCCATTCTGTTCTTCAGAAGCTGTCACCACATTCACAATGTGCTTTCCATTCCCCTCCTTATTTACTGGGCTGTGCACACAAAGGAGCAGGAAAGCAATCGCACAGGAGCTGCTGAAGATTCACTTCGACGCAGAACAGAAGTGCCCTAAGAGAAAGGAAACTGCTTAGTGATCCGTGTACGACAAACCATGATGGGAATGTTACAAGCCTGGAGACTCAAGAGAGAGCATTAGGAGAAAACCTGCAGGGAGCAGCCTCTTCCTGCAGAGATCATAGAATCATAGAGTGGTTTGGGTAGGAAGAGATCTTAAAGGCTGAGTTCCAACCCCCTGCCATGGGCAGGGACAACTCCTACCAGACCAGGTTTCTCCAAGCCCCATCCAGCCTGACCTTGAACCCCTCCAGGGATGGGGCAGCCACAGCTTCTCAGGACAACCTGTTCCAGTGCCTCACCACCCTCACAGTAAAGAATTTCTTCCTAATATCTAATCTAAATCTCCCTTCTTTCAGTTTAATGCCATCACCCCTTGTCCTGTTGCTCCACTCCCTCATAAAGCGTCCCTCCCCATCTCTCCTGTAGCCCCCTTTAGGTACTGGAAAGAGGTATAAGGTCTCCCCAGAGCCTTTTCTTCTCCAGGCTAAACCAACCCCAACTCTGCCAACCTGTTTTCACAGGAGAGGTGCTCCAGCCCTCTGATCATCTTTGTGGCCCTTCTCTGGATCCATTCCAACTGGTAATTGTCCTTCTTATGTTGAAGACCCTGGAGCCGGATGTCATATTCCAGGTGGGGTCAATCCAATTGCCCCAACCCACGTGCAGGACATTGCTCTTAACCTGATTATCTTCATGAGGTTTGCATAGGCCCACCTCTCAAGCCTATCCAGGTCCCTCTGGATGGTATCCCTTCCCTCCACCGTGTTGATCGCACCACATCTTGGTGTCATCAGCAAACTTGCTGAAGGTGCACTCAATCCCACTGTTCATGTTGCTGATGAAGATATTAAACAGCACCAGTCCCAACACCAATCCCTGAGTAAGACCACTCCTCACTGGTTTCCACTTGGACATCAAGCCATTGACCGCAACTCTTTGAGTGTGACAATCCATCCAATTCCTTATCCGCCCAGTGGTCCGTCAGTTAAATCCATGTCTCTCCAACTTAGAGACAAGGACATCATGTGGGAGAGGGTCAAATGCTTTGCACAAGTCCAGGTAGATGACGCCAGTTGCTCTTGCCTTACCCACCAACGCTGTAACCTCACTGTAGAAGACCACCAAATTTACCATGCACAGTTTGCCTTCAGTGAAGCCATGTTGACTGTCACCAGTCACCTCCTCATTTTCCATGTGTTTTAACAGTTTCCAGGAGGGTTTCCTCCATGATCTCACTGGGCACAGAGGTGAGGCTGATAAGGTTGTAGTTTCCCAAGTCTTTTTTCCTCATTTAGAAAATAGGGGTCGTGTTTCCCCTTTTCCAGCCACTGGGACTTCACCAGAGTACACCATGAGTCAAACTGCATGGGGATATAGCTCTATATGAAAATAGGCATATACACAACAAGCTTATCACTGAGTTCTTTAAAGGAAGAGCCCAAAAGATTTAAGCAGAGAATAAAATTTTCAAAAGTATTGTTGCAATTTGCACCTAAACCCAGGGCTTGGGGCTCCAGGGCTCAGCCATGTTACAGTGACTTAATATCCCATGGCCTGGCCTGTTCTAGAACAGTCCATTCCGTGTCACTTTTCTAGCAGGGACCAAAGCTTGCCTGATGCACAGTCACTCATTAAGCTGCAGAATGGAATCACGTCTGAGCCTACAGATTTCTGAATGCTGTCAAGGTTAAAATAGAATTTATAGAGCCTCTGTGAGGTACCTGCAGCTTTTTTCTTTTTTTTTTTTGAGGACCAACTGTCTCGGTTTCTACGTTTGTGCAAGACTTTAGTGAGCCTGAAAATGGAAATCAGATGCAAAAATAATTAAGGATTTTAAAAAAAAAAATATCTCACCCTCTGCTATGCAGACTTTTTACTCCTACAAGACAGGAAGTTGAGAAGCAGAGAAATGAAGCAGCACCACAAGATTGGCACTTTACTGAACATTATTTATGTACTTCAGCTCCTCCTTTGCCAACTATAATTACTTGGGAGTTACTTGGGCAGGTCTAACAGCGAGATCCAGATCTCAGGAATCCTGTGCCCAAAACCATGTCACCATATGCTAAGAAGAATCAAAAGCAAAAAGTCTGGTGAAACCAAACCAGCATCAGACCAAAAGCATTACTTTTATTCTAAAAAAGCAGAGCTGTCATGCAGGAAAGCCATCAGTACAACACAAATCATCTTTCCTGGGAGAAAATACTTGGAGATTTTGTTCTTTCAGGATATTCATCCTCCAGACCAGGCTTGTGCCCAGTGCTTGTTCTTCACCTTGACTGGGTGTATCTCCCAACTAAAAAACACACAAAGAGCTCCCTCTCACGCGCTCTCAGGAGCCACAGTGCTACAAATAAAAGCCATCCAGCGTGCATTATTAATGACAAGTTATCAGAGATACGATCTAGGACTGCAGCCAGATGGGAGTCTCGCTGTGCTGTGATTCTGGAGAGAAGATGAACCCTTTGCCAGGTCAAATCCCTCCTTCTTTCCTCTTCTGTGCAAAGATTTGTGATAAACCATCCTGTCACCGCAGCCGGGAGGCGATAGCCCTGCCCTAAAGGGCTTATCGCTGAGCTTTAACTAAAAGACAAAGGGAGCCAAGTGAGGAAACACTGAGTACAGGCACAAAACCATCACATAAACATTATATAGAAAAAGGCAAAGTGAATTTTATTTTGGTAGCAGTTAAATGTCATTATAAGAATTCAGGAGCACACGTATTGGCAGTTATTAGAGCTGCAGTACAAGCCTCAGAGGTTCAATTTTCTGAGTGGCTACAGCTGTACCACCTTCTAAATCCTTGGGTCCTGATTTATTCATGGCATTAGGAATGCAAAATGCAAGCAGAGGGAAGTAGGCCAACAAGAGAATAGAAAGCAGCGACACAGTGGAACCAGTTTCTTCATTCCAGCTGAAAACAGGTTGAAATTATTAACTCTTTCAAAGCAAGCTCTCTCTGAAAGGGCAACAGAGCCTCACGGGTAGAAACGCACAAGAGTCTCTCCCCACAAACTAAAATTGTGATTAACAGAAACACAAAGCAAATGTGGCTTCAGAAAAAGCATTGAGCATACCTCCAGCCCCGAGGCATCTGCATTTTCAGACGTGTAATGGTCAGGCCAATGTGTCTGACAGGGGAGGGGTTAATGGCTTCGGTCCCACGGACCAGATGTTCAGCTGGTGCAGCTCCACACAGACCCATTAGAAACCAGTGGAGCTGTGGCTCCAGACCCCAGACGGGATTCTGGTCTGGTGCTTCAAAATCCTGTCTAATACCCACTCAGGGATTTCTCTAAAGGGAAAGGCCTCATTTTTTGGAAGCAGCTAAACCAGCTTAACCACATCCTGCAGCTTTTCCAGTAGCCAAAGCAACCGCTGCCCTTGGCCAATCTGTAATGCTACAAAATCCCTACATCAAATGCACATTGAAGCCTCCCGAGAAGGGAGAACAGACAGGGATTGGAGCAAGCCATCAACTTTTACTCACGGGGGAGAATGGACACAAACCAGCAATTCCCCCAAGATCAGCCAATACTGGATATTTGGACATCAAAACAGTAGAATCATGGTGGGAGGAGAGAAAAAAAACATGCAGCAGACCCATGTCACGAAAACATTCCCTTCCTTCCTAGTGAGCCACGTTGAATATAACCCCCTCAGAGGGAAGTTGCAGCTCTGACCTAAACTTCAATATTCTGGGGGGCTGGTTGGCAACATGAACGTGAGCCTTAAATGAACTTTTCATCCTGAGTTGTTCCTGTCAGAGCACTAAAAAGCTGCTACAGTTTCATAGCACCTACAAATAGGCGGCACCTGGCAACGGGCAGAAATGGGCACAAGAGGTAAATCTTGTGACACTGACTTGTCACTTACCTGAAAATGGATGGGTCTTGATCATCTCCATTGCAGCCCCCAGAGCAGCCCCCAGGGTCAGCCGTGTCCGTGAGCACCTGCTGGTAATAGGAAATGGTCTACAAAATCAAGGACAGTGATTAGACAACAAGAGTGAGCAGGGCAGGGAGGGGAAAGGGAGTTACAACAATGTATTCCTCCCTAAAAGGACCATGCTAACATTCCACCTGAATGGAAGAAAAATCAGATATTTAGAGAAAAGAGAAAAAAAGATGTCCAGATGTGCAAGATGACAAGAAATACCAAGGCACACAAAGATGCTCCAAGCCATCTCAAGTGCCAAGTAACACTAGGGGAGGATTTTAAACAGCTGTCTTGTCCCACACAGCTGACAATAAAAGGGAAGTTCTCTGCCCTGATACTTTATTTTGCATTTCTAGGTGTCCAGCCTGTGCACTTGAATGACAGAATTGTATGCAATTTGTTTAAAGACTTTTGTAACACAGGGTATAACACAAGAGCTGTGGTGCTGCAGAAAGTCTTCCATAACGTGATTCTGTGTTTCCTCAGTCAAATACCAACCTAAAGGGAAAATTCATCTTGGGGACCAATATAGAGTCTTCAGTGGATCCTAAAGGACTCCGCCATAAGCCTCTTTAAATACATTTACATACATCACACACAGTCTTAAAAATCTGGGCACCTTTCACAACTGAAATGAAGCCTCTGGCAGCACCTTCCAACCTGACAGGAATCCTACTGAGCTCCACTCCTTCCTTAGGAACTCCTCCAAACAGCACCCAGGTAACACGAAGACTGTCTTCCTGGACACAATTTATTGCTTCTTTGAGATGTTCTGTCTTTGCTCCTTTCCCCATGGAATGAGCCTGCCACGCACAGATCTCTAACTGCTTCCATGTCTTCACTTCCTGTTTTCCTAGGACTGTCAATCCCTCCAGCCCAGTCCCAACAGGGAATTCCAGTGCAGCAATATGGAAGTCCAAGCCTGGTCACCATCTGAAGAAAATTGTACACTGCAAGGACAAAAGCTAAGGATTAAGTTTTCCTTAAGGAATGCAATAGATCTCAGAGATCCCTTCCAACCATGATGATTCTGTGAATACACAGGCTTTCCAGCAGAAGTGCTAGAATTTCCAGTATTCTTCTGAGAGTAGCTCTGTAGAAAAATTATAAAAAAAACTATGGAGCTGCAGAACTCTTCTCCTTGGGTCCTTTCCTGCAACCGTTAAAGAATCTAAGAACCGGCAACAGCACAACAGGGATCACCAGCCAGTGGGGTTGGGATAGTCCTCAGCCAAAAAGCTGGGCTGACCCAAAACAGCTGCACCAGTTTTGAAAGAGATAACTGGTTATATGTTAAGGTCACATCTCGAAACATATCCACTTGGAGGAATTTGTTAATTTGTGGAGTTTCCCCCTGTTGAAAAAATATCACCAGGATTTTTGAAGCACAAGTAGCACCCGTGCCTGTGGGAATAACAGAGCCAGGTGAGAAAGGACAATGCTTTAGTCTAAACAGATGCCTCTGCAAATCTTGCTCTTACAAAGTCTCCAGTAAAAAATTTTTCTTATTATCTGAAGAAATTATATATACACATATAAATATACATATGTATTAATCAGATCACCTATTTGAGCCAAGAAGCGTGGTACTCAACCTGGAGCCAGTCTGATTTTGAGAGAATGAAGAAATCAAACACATCCTTAGCAGCTCTCAGGACCAATTCCTTTACTGGATCCAACTACAGACTCACAAATGCAAAATTCAGTCTACTCTGACCCATCTTTCAAGCGGTTACAGCCTCAGTTTACAGCAGTGAAATTCAGTTCACTCAAATTTTAGAGACCCCAGTTCAGCTTTGCCCAACTTCTACTCAGTGTTAAAATGAAATAATAGGAAAAGAGAGATGCTGTAGCAGAGTTTCTTCAAAATGGCATGTTGGAAACATTTTACAGAATATAAATTATATATATATGTACAATATACAACACATACAGAACTAAAAAGACAAAAAGGGAAAGCTACATTTGCACTTATCAATAGAAAATGGTGAGCTGGTGGCAACATTGTTCAAGTGCTGAAATCATCAATAAACCATCAACCAAGGACCACATTTTTCAGCTGCACAAGAAGAACATTATAAGCAACGGCAGCAAAATGTCTCTTTTAGGAGCTTCATAATGAAGTTCAGGAAGGTCAGTTTAGTCAGTCTGTTACAAGCCACTATATACACAGTTAGGACAGGGAATTGGGAAACTTGTAGTGCTCCAGTCCAGTACTGGGATATTAAATGGTATCCCTGAAAGGCTGATTGAACCGCTGCTCGTTACCGACTGTGGAGGAAGGCAAAGCAGATCAGGAATCAAGGTCACTTATCAATGAAGCAACACTGCTCACTGCTGCTTTGAGATGGAAAACATTTGTTTCTCTATCAAAGCAGATACTCCAACAGAGAAAAACGAGGATGAAAAATGTAGACAATACAGAACATCTGAGCCCGGCAGCTTCAGAGCAGAGAAGTTCAGCAGGGAGGAGTTTTGGTGCTAGTGAACCACAGCAGCCTAAGCATTCCTTCCGTGTCTTCACTTTCCTAAAATAGACATCTGTACAAAGAGTAATTGCCCTGTGTCCCTCCTTTGATGATGGAAGAATTAGTGACACAGTCCATTATATTCTGCTTTCCTGCTCCAGATGATAAAAAGGCTCCAGTGCGTTCCAGGGTCACACTTGCACATTCTCTGCTTTACTGTGGGAAGTCTGGGAAACACGATTGATGCTGCTTTCAATAAAGACCTTCAGGCCCTTTAAACCTTGTGCATAGAGATATTCCAGATACCAGTTCCACCTCTTTCCCTATAAAACCAAAAAGAACAGTCAGAAAAGCCTATTAGATCAACAGTGAAGATGTCAGGAACCAAATAAACAGGGATATCAAATCCTTCCCTCCATCACTAACGATGATTCCACCAGATCAGGTTTGAAGGACACTGATCCAGGAAAGGAAACAAACTTCTACGGTACTTGCTCAGTGGAGGATCCCTATTCAAAGCTATAACAAAGCTACACGTCCATCTCAGAAATTTAATATTAAGTTCATGGATAATTGAAATTCTGTTTCAAGTACACCAAAACCACAACTTTTTTTCTAAAACGTGCAGAGAACAAGTAACACCTTGTCCTGATATCACACTGGCTCGTGGAAGAAACAAATCCCAGACCACTGCCCCCAGACAGCTACACGCATCATTTCTCAGATGTTGATTCCTTGACTGGCTCTGTTTAGAGATTGAGCCAAAGTACAGCTGGAATTTTCCCTTTTAAATATTTTTATAGAGCATTAGTGGAATTAATATTATCACCTCATCCTCTCTTCTACATAGCTGCTGAAAACTGCCTGTTTTCACTTCACTAAAACAAGAAATCTTACCTTAATTAAACTGAAGTTCAAGGTGGTATCATCTGGCCAAGCCTTAAGGAGAGGGAGTAAAAACAGTATCAAGTCAGACAAGAAGCATGTCCAGAGTTACTGGGTCTCTATTATTCCCCTCCTAAATCAGGAATTTCAGGTGTGCAAATAAATTCAGAGATTTTTTAAAATCAAGCTTCAGAACAGGCTTCCAGCATCCCAGTGTGTCCACAAGCAGCAAAGTAATGTGGAAACCCTCTTGCCCTTTGTTGCAGCATTACTGGGTAACAGCAGAGAATATTTATAGCTCTCTTTAACCATTGTCTCTCTACAGTGTAAAAGCTACCTCTTCAAAACATCAGATGGGTAATTCCCCACAATGGAAAAGAGCAAGAGAGAACCTACTGACATTTAGATTATTTCCTGCATTCCTCGAGTGTGCTGCAAAGCAGTGCCCTCTGGTGCTCAGCACTGAAGTGTTTAAGAAAAGATGACACTGCAGCTAAATATTTTTTCCTGTCTTAAGACACATCTGTGACAGCTGCTAAGGAAAGCATCTTCCTTGATTCTGTAATACGAAGATGACAAAATTTCTCCACAGAAGGTTTTGGCTTGGTTTTTTTTGTGTTGTTGGTTTGTTGGGGTTTTGCCCTGTTTTAATTTTTTTTTTTTACTCATAAAAGCTACAAAGAAGAATCAGGAGGCCTCAGAACAGAGAGGATCTAGACAGAAGACATGAAAAACTAATCCTGCTACAAATGGAGAAAGACCAGGAAAAAAGTTGTATATAACAAAAATATCTCCATTGGCAAAGATAAAATTTGAGTTTAGTCAGTGGTAAGAAACAAAGTACCTAGATTCAGGACACTGAGTAGATAAACAAAGGGAAATTTGTGAATTCTTCCTAATCACTATTCTCTCTGTCACTTTTAACCTCAGGTTTCTCTTGCTTCATTCCAGGAGCCATCCCTACACATGCCTTCAGTCTGCCAGCATTCCTCACAACAGAACAGCCTCTTTGTGCACCCCTTGGATCAGCCTAAAATCCTGATTTCTCAGAGCAGCATGAACATCTCAGAACAATAACAACTCTGGTAATCTGCTCAGTAGCTGCACTGAACACAGGATGGCACCTGGAATTCAAGACAACTACAAGCAGAACTCAGACAATAGAGGACAGCACCATGTTATCTTACTTCTGTACTTGAAGTAGCTACTTGTATTTCTGTTTTAATAAGCCATTCTCAAAAGCTACTGCAAGAGCCAGAAAGCACTGCTACAGGTTCTACTGCGCTCTCCTGTATACAATTTAACTATGTATTTATTGACTTTCTGAAGTTTAAATGTTTAGGTCACATTCTGTGTTTTTGGATGCAGGATGTACTATTGGGAAGCTTTTGCTGAATTAGTCATTTATTTCATTATTTAGTATTTTAGTTCTATCCTCAAAACAATCATAAGCACAAATTCACATCTAAAACTCTTACATTCATGCCTTCATATAATAAAGAAAGACTATTCAAATTGTGCCACTGATCTGACACAAACACAGAATGTCATATCAGCTTTTGAAAGCTCGGCTGACTCTACAGATCAGCTAGAGGCCTGAGAGAAACTTCTCTAGTGAAACTGTCAAGACAAATCACCTGGTGCTGTAGAGGAGGCCCAAATGTTGGCCTGCACCATTACCTGCTGCAGGAAGAGGAGAGCATAGCCCATCATGGCTGGGTGGTAGACAATGTTAAAGCTGCTTTTGAGATCCTGCACTGCAGTTTTCTTCAGCAGTTCCTCGTCCATACGAAGACCCTGGGGATGAGTATCCTTCTGGAAGGCACTGGATGTCCACAGACAACCCACCATAGCTACTATGTACTGGTTGTACTCTTGGTATGTCTGGCTACTGAACTTGAATTGCAGTATTTTCTGAGGGACAAGAAAACATATATTGATATTTATTGAAATCACATCCTCAAAGCAGTTGTGTGCTCCCTCCAGCCCTTAAAAGAACATCACCAGAACATCTCCCCTCCATTCAACCCCACTCTTCACTAAGGTCCATTCTAGAACATTGCAGATTTGCTCACAATACCTTTTTACTCAGTTCATTTTCTTTTGCAGCCACCAAATTGGTTCGATACCTGAAAAAAGAGGATAGAAAGTTATATGCCTGTAATTTTTACTGCCCACCAGTGTTGAAAAAACATGAAGGAACGTATTAAGAAAGCTTATTTCCTCCATGACAGAGATCATCAAACTTTACTGGTAAAAAAAGAGATATGAAAAAGAATTCAGAGGAACTTTATCACTTGGCCTAGACCAAGCAGAGTAAGAAGAGACCCAGTTATATTGGTTTCTTAAATGATTAAGACATGACCGGTTTGCCTGGGACAGTCACCTTCATAAAGACAATACTCAGGAATTGACATTCAGCCTTAAAATCAGCAGAAAAATGTAGTGTATTTTTAAGGGAGAGTTCCATTCACTAAGCAGAGAAACGGAAGCCACTGGAAGTAATTCAACTTGACAGTTGTTCTATATAATAAGCACTAGCTCCTCTTATTTCCCAGAGACCATCCTGTCATGTTAATTACCCTACAGACTCCTTAGAGGAAAAGCCACATGGAGAGCCTTGTGCCAGCTGTCAGCAATTGGCTACTCTTCTTCTCAGATGCAACCACTGGAACTAATGAGGCCAAGAACAGCAGCCCTGTTAGTGGGTTCTGCAGAGCACTAAACAGTGCTGTCTGTAGACCCGAAGGCAGCACAAGGCAGAGCCCCAAATTCCCACAGAGTTTGGAGGTGGCAGAAGTGCTTCCTATTCAGCACGTTACTGAATTTGTAAGGAAAAGCCCAAGACTAGTGATCAAAGCACAGGAGGGAGAAGTTGTGTAGTTAACTGCTAGTGATTCCAGCTGGCTGACTTAAGTTCTCTCAAAACAATATGGGAACTCCTTTCACACATCAAAGATGTGGGAATAATACTAAGAAAGAGGTCAGAATCTTGGTATTTTTAGGAAAAGATTAAAAAAAAAAAGAAAGTACAGATATAAAAACCTGTATTATGAAAGCTGGGCACAGCTGGAACATTCACCTTTGCCTTGCATGATAAGAAAATGTAGATGTCAGATTTTATACCAAAGTAATTTCATTTCCAAAAGACTGAAAGAGAGGACAAGGAGTCCCCACCCGTGTAGTACCTGTACATGATGTAGCAGAGCTGATTCAAGCTGACAGAATCCATGCTGAGAAGAGCTGGGTAGAAAACTCCAGCAGGAGGCATTATCAACAAAGGCAGATTGTACCTCAGATACATGTCACACACCTGCAGGAAGGAAGCAAATCCAGGCAGATTATTACTGCCATTCGTACACCCTGAAGCATTTAAGAACAAAAGAGAGCATGACACTGCATTCCAGTTGGCTCCATCAACTTCACCTAGGGGGGAAGGCCAGGATGAAGCAGTTCCATGTCTCCTCCTCAGTATGAGACATTTATCATTCATATCTTAATCTCTGCTTCAACCTTTTATGTCCACCCCATATTTTGATGTGGCTACTTGCTGAGTCAAATCTATCCACATGCCTATGGATGCAACAGCAGAAGCTGTCACCTGTAGATCTACCAAATATTTAAATCACAAAGTCTGTAAACTATAATGAGGAAGGTGTTTTCATGCTGCATCTTAAAAAAAAAAAATGCAGATTATTGGGATTTTGCAAGCCAAAATGAATTGGATACATACGGTCTCATAGAAATCCAGGATGAAGTACAGCAAGAAAGTAGGATTGTTTTCCAGACGCAACGCAACAGTAGAGATCCATCCAACAAAGTGGATCAGTTCAGCCACCACATTCACTAGTCCAGAAAGGGTGGTATTCCTGCAGCCATGACATGACACAACATTAGTGTATGCACCTCTTCACAACCAGTAAAAAAGGAAAAGTGGTAAAAAAGAAATTGAAGTTTAGCCTTCTGCCTCATCAAGCATTCAGCATCACGCATTTGTTCTTCAATATACCCAGTAACACACTGTTACCAAAATTATTACATGACCTGGCTGTAAGTGTTACAAGGACTTTGACACTGAAATGTCCAGAAGTCAATAGAAATATTTTAAAAGAAAAAAAAAGAACAGGACTGATAAGGTAGCTTACAATGTAGCAGAAAATTTTATCATTATTATCCTTCTAGTCAGTCTTTATGCAAACTAATAGGGCTAGATAGTATCTATCTAAATGTATTAGTGAACAATGTATTGCATTTATTTCAGAAAACTTACAAAGCCTGGGCTTGAGAGTCAGACTCTGAATCCAAATGAATCACGTGCCAATTTAACCAGTTCTGTAACAGCTCTTTCAGGCTCTCAAGAACACTGCACTGCAACAGGCAAAGACAAAACAGGTTCATGACAATTTACTTAAGTGAATAATATTTAAGAAACATCATGAGAATGGACGTCTATAAGGCAAGATATTGGGAGTTTCTCAGGACCACAAAGAGTACTGAGATAATTGCACATTCTGTTGAACTGAACATATGTGTGACGTAGCTTTTCCTGGAGAATATGAGTTTATAAATACTGAGTTAAAATTGCAATAAAACAAACCAACTATCATTTTGTGAACTACCAGTTCTTTCTATTTCCAGTGCCCCAGAAATAAAGGCACTCAAATTCCCAAAGAAGTTATGTTGTGAGTATATATTTTACCCTCTTTTGGGCACAGACTTCCCCAAAAGAATAACACAATCCCTCAGACTGCTACACCTGACCCAAGGACAGACAGCAATACCAACTGGAAGTAACCAGCCACTGTACTCACTTATATTACCTTAAAGTAAAGGGACGATGTGAAGAAGAGCTGTGCAAGGGGATCATAGAGATGTGACTTCATTTCTGAAACAAATGAGAAAGCAGCATGTTCACAGCAGAATCTGTGAACAAATTCTATACCCCCAGGTGAAACACTGTCTACAACACATACCAGAGAAGCTGCTGAGGGGGATCCAACTCACAAGTCTGAGGACTTGTGGTCGGCAGCAGAAACC
>BJBW01004622.1:106100-116469 GCA_004320125.1 Scolopax mira | reverse complement strand
TGGGAGACTATCAAAGGCTTTGCTGAAGTCCAGATAAACAACATCCACAGCCTTTCCTTCATCCAGCAAGCGGGTCACTTTGTCATAGAAGGAGATCAGGTTTGTCAAGCAGGACCTGCCCCTCATGAACCCGTGCTGGATGGGCCAGATCACGTGGGATGGCATCCAGGCAGGGTTTGAATGTCTCCAGAGACAAAGACTCCACATCCTCTCTGGGCAGCTCGTTCCAGTGCTCTGCCACCCTCAAAGACCTTTGCTAAAGGTCAAAACCACCAGCGGAGATTATGTACACTGCAAGGTACAGCACAGAATAGACAGCAGGGGTAAATACCAACAAACACACTAGGCATGTTCTGTCCACACTATGGGTCCAGCCAGCCTGAGCTCAGAGCACACGGACCACATGTAGAGAGAGCTGAGCTTGATACATCAGCTGGTGAATCGTGCTCCAGCTTTTTGCCTCCATCTGAGGCTTAATTGCCTCCATCTGACTGCCAGGACTGAAATGACAGTTGGCTTGGGGCACGTGAAAGCCTTGAGCATGCTTGGGTCCTTCCCCCTTTGGAGAGCTTCAAAACACAAGTTGAGGCAGCACCTCAAACACGGCTTGAACATTTTGTAAGGTGGATAGTGTACATGCCCAGAGAGACACGTTATGTCTTCACATGGGAATCAAGGGTAGCCAAAATAGTCAGGGCACCATGATCGGAGCGTGTACAATTCCAGGGTACAAACTGCAGAACGATGCAGCTAATTCTCCCCTAGATGCACTGACATTGCAATGGCAGCAAGCAAAATATTCTTCCTACAAAAATAAGCAGTAAGTGAAACATTTTCCGACTCAGTGACAAAAAGTCGGAAAAGGGCCAATTTTCTGATTACCACTGCTTTTTCTTTGAAATTATTTTTCTCATTTTTAAGTTAAAAGAGCTATATTTTTTATTAATTCATCATCATATTTCAGAAAATACATCTACAGAAGGTCAGAAACTAATTTCTAGCTGATATCTCTAACTTGCTTTCTGAGTAATACTCACCTGACCAAGAGTCTGAGTAACGTCTGAAGTCGATGTAGTTCATGGTCAACTTTTTTGTTTAAAGACAACCACTGCTCTTCCAGCTTCCTAATCTGGTTTCTTATTTCTGGACAGCTCACAGCAGTCAGCAATTTCTTCCCTTCTTTCACCATCTGGTACAGCCTGGCATGCTTTTCATCAACACTGCTTTTGATTTGCTATCAGAATATGGGAAGTTTGCAAAACAATAAGAGTTTAAAAACTGAAAACACAGTTAGCAAAACACTTCTAACTTCTTAATCTCACATTCCCTCTGTCATGTTTCTTATTTTCCAAATGGAACAAATATGCACTTTATCACATGTGTAAGGGACACGGGTTATCTTTTTTTTTTGTTTCCTCTGGGTAGATCAAGACTCATCTCAATTTAAGTGGGACACGTTATCAGAATGACTGTGTTATGATTTGATGGGCTTTTTTGACATGCGTAAACCTCAAGCAACAGAGAAACATTCTCTACCACTTCTGGCTGCGTTGTCCAAACATGACTATCGTCAGCAGAAAGTTATTGTCCCCCCATTCTTAGAGGGCCTTCTGGCTCACTCCTATTTTTAAAAAAGAATTTAAAAACCCAGCATTTGTGTGATGTGTGAGTATTTCTCTTCTCTCTAGGCATAAGAGGCTTGTACAATATTATTAATAGGGATATTTCTCTTACAGGAATTTAGCCCCAGAGATTTTTATTCTGCTCTGTCCTTGGAACTGTCTTTAGAGATAAAGACTCGAGAGTGAAAAGCTAGTTATGAACTTAAAAAAAAAAAGTGAACCAGGCAATTTCACTATCAATAGCTATGCAAATATTGCAAGTCTCCCATCTCAGTGTGACAGGCATCAATAGCAGCAGAGGGCCACTGGGATTGTAAGTATCTACTGTCCTTTTTGCCTATATAGTCTATGAATTTAAATATCAAACTGGACTCAACCCAAAGACTCACTTCAAAAATTTCTACTAGAGTAGGTCCTCTGAAGACCAGCAAAGGCCAAACCTGTGAGGAATGCAGATCACTCTCTGAAGATAGATCATTAAGTTTATTGAACCCTATTTCTCCTTAATTTCATAAACCAACCATAAAGGCTGCTTTCATATCCTCCTATTCAAATCTGTTTAAAACATAAATAATGTGTTTCCAACTGGACTTGAGGTTCTAAATAAAAGTGTAGCTCTGCCACCAGAGATGCAGCTGGGAACAAACCAGGAGCCTATTTGCCATTCTATACAAAAGGAATTTTATTCTCTTCGGCCAGAAGAGGATAGAAATCAGGACATATTGTTTTGAATTCTCAGGATTTTAAATGGATCTGGTAAATATGAAGACCTTCTCTGGCAACCAGGGGTTCAGATATTTGAAGGCACTAGGTTGATTCTTCCCTTCACAGGTTTTCCATCACAGCATGAAAATTGTTCCTGAATTACAGAGAAGTGGTTATGTGTTCATTCCAATGCTGGTTTTGGGGCCCATGTAGCCTGCACCCTATCTTCTCCCAAATATCTGCATTTGAAGACCAAGTTCTGAAGTAGCTGTAGTCATTACTGCCACTTAAATGAACTTATAGCCCCTGGCTGAAATTATCAATCCAATTTCCTGCTACTTTTAAAAGTTTTCAGCTTGCATCCACACACAAAACTCTACAGATCCATGAAGAAAACCAGTCAGAAACATAGATATATAAATACCTGTAGAAGTGCAATCCTTTCCATTAATCTTTCTTCCGTTTCTTCAACCAAATTCACAGAAGGGAACATAGAGGTAAGCGCCTCTAACTCCTTATTGAAAACTCCACATTCATCATCAAATTCCGACCATTCCTAAAAAAATATATAGCAAAATCTATCTGCCTTTTTTTCTACACTAGACTGAGGCCTTAAAGTGATATACTTAATGCTTATTTGAGCACCAGCAGCTCTTATTTTAATGAAATAGAACACGAAAATAGGTGAAGAGTATGAAAATATTAAAGTGAGACATGATTTCACCAGAGATTCATTAATTAATTCGTTCTCTAATATCATAGAATCCTCACCTACAAGCTCTCAACTCTCTCTTCATCTGATCCTAGGGAGAGCTTGAGGGACATCTCTTCACCCTCTATCCATTCCTTAACATGCAAGGCAACATCATCTCCCCTCCTTCCTCACCTGTCCCTTCTGAACAGATTGTAGCCCTCTATAGCCACACACAGTCATGGCATTCATCCCACCAGGTTTCAGTGATGTTTGTTGACCATGCTGCATGTATTCGTCTAGAGACTCTTCTGCTGGGCTGTTGGCTGTGCTGTTATCCCTCCTTCTGAGGGAAATAACCCTTGAGGTGTCTCACAGGGGTTTCCCTGTTGACTTCGACTACCTCAAGGTTTCTTATTTTAGAAACGTTTGAGTTGGAAGGGACCTTGAACATCATCTAGTTCCAACCCCCCTGCCCTGGGCAGGGACACCTCCCACCAGACCAGGTTGCTTAAAGCCCCATCCAGCCTGGTCTTGAACCCCTCCAGGGATGGAGCAGCCACAGCTTCNNCCTCTTCCAGTGTCTCACCACCCTCACAGGAAAGAATTTCTTTCTGGTGTCTAATCTAAATCTCCCCTCTTCCAATTTAAAACCATTGCCCCTTGTCCTGTCGCTACACTTCCTCATAAACAGTGCTTCTCCAGATCTTCTGTAGGCTCCCTTCAGATATTGATAGGCTGTTATAAGGTCTCCCCTTATATTTTAAAGTGATATAATTATTATATATACTATATAAGTGATATGTTTAAAATATATTTTAAAGTGATATACTCAATTTTTTACTCTCTAGGGGAGTTTTAATGTCCATTTTTAGGTTTTAATATGGTACTGGTATTTTTGTGCCTAAAATGGCTCTACTGTCAGTCCAGGCACTCAAAAATTACTGCAAGGAGCCAAAGTCATTTCAGAATAATGAGTTGAAATGTCCACTTTCAGAGGTTTTCAAGGAGAAAAGCAAAATAGAACAAGTAATAGGCTGTTGCTATCCAATGGAGACAGGAAAGTATAACTACCAGCCAAAAGAATTATTGGTGCAGAAAGGGTTCCCCCAAACACAACTCTCTTCCTCGCTCCAGCTTTACTCTGTGTTTCTTTTGGTTCATTACCTTTAACAGAGTCTCTAAGTGTATACCATACTGGCAGGCCTTTTTCTCCAGCAACTTGACTTCATTCACCATATCCCTCCAGAATTCCTCCCTCTTTTGTAGGATGCAAGGAGTCACTTTCTCAGAAAACGCTTGCATGAAAGCCATGTGGGTCATGAGATTGTGGAAAAAGTCCTGAAAAAAAAAACCAAACCAAACAAACAAATTAAAGCTTGCTCTTTAAGAGAAATCACACACCCACAGCAGGAGAATGAAGAAGACAGAAGACTCGCTGAGAAGAGTGGCCAGTTTCAGCATCTCTCATAGCTTGACTCAGGAGCTTTCTACCCAAATTCTGCACCACCACAAGATGGGCAATTACTGATCATTTTACAGTCAAGAACCAGTGACAGGATGGAATGAAATGGAATGGAGTATTTTCTGTTGGAAGTGACCTACAACAAACATCTAATCCAACTGCCTGACCACTTCAGGGTTGACCAAAAGCTAAAGCATCCAAATACCTCTTAAATGCTGACAGAGGGGCATCATCCACCTCTCTAAGAAGCCTCTTGCAGCGTTTCACAACCCTCTCAGTAAAGAAATGCTTCCTAATGTCCAGTCTAAAACTCCTCTGGCACAAATGTGTTGCATACGCTACTTCCATTTATACATTTCTAAAGAAGAAGACCTACATTTATACCTGCAATTCATATGAAATACAAACATGTTGTAGGAAGATGATGGAAGGAAGCGTTGAACTATAAATAAATTCATAGTTTAGCATGAGGTAGTCGTTATCCAGTTTGTTTCACATGGATGGGAGATGACTCCAAGCACCAAGGGTATTAGCAGTTGTAAGACCTAAGTAGTAGGCAGGGCAAAATAATCCTTTGGAATAACTGGGTAACAGTTTGATATAGTTATGGCTGAGCTCTTGGGAAATGTATGAATCCCAACAGAACACTTTCCCCCACCAAAAATCTTTGAGTGTTTAAGATTACAGCCTTCAATCAAAATCTTCTTCACTGAGAACTAATAATTAGTACAAGAATTTCACCTAAGGACCATACCCCCAGGCATATTCTGTGTGAACACCTTGATAACCAGGGCAGGGAAAACGACTTTTGCAGGTTTCTTTTGCTTTTGTAAATCAACATATGCATATTTGAACTGCAGATACATTATTTGGTTTCCTTTGTAAATAAATTCCTAACGTTTTGCTAGGGGCAATTTGCAAGTGACAAACAATTCCTATAACTCTAGAGTAGTTGCTTGTGGTGCTTGGCATCATGAAGCAGTTCTTAGGTTGAGCTACGTGGAGCAGTTAAATCAAGGCATTGACATGATAAAGACACCTTTGATGCCACCTGCCACCAAGCGGCAGGATAGTGAGGATGCAGGTGCCTTCTCACCCATCTCCCACCAAGCATCTAGCAGCTGGGTACAAGGGACACTGGGCTGCCAAGGGGAGTATCTAAACTACCCTCTCTTTGGAAAGGGAGCTCTTATGGGTAAGTCTCCCCCATCAGATCACGACAGCACAGAATGCTGAAAGCAGAGGCTCAACTCCCAGTAGCTAGTCAGCAACTTCCAGAACCTCACTACTGATTTATTGTCAGTAATTAGAAGGGCATGCATTTTCCTCACATATCAATATGTTCTGAGGTAAGTCAAAGTATTATTAGTCTGACAAAACTGAAATCTTGATTCTAATTTGTCAGCAAACCTGTAGTTGCAATAACAACCTCTCTTTCATATTTTAGTGGGTCCTATTTTGATCTACTGAAACCCTTTGCTTTGTTTTCTGCACATACTCCAAACCTTCCCCTAGGCTATGAGCTAGTTATTCCTCTCCATAAAACTGGAGAGAAACCAGTCACAGGAAATAGTGCTCCGCCTCTGCTGATCTGAGCAGCCCTGGGGTAAGCATCTTATACCTTGTGATTTTCCAGGTAAGACTGTAGAGCTGCTCTGCTTTTTGTTAGCTGCTTTGGATCTTGTGCAATCTTCTCTCGTCCAATAGCTACCAGCTCTGCAAATCCATGAAGTAAGTCCTCATACTGGCTCTCACTGATGGAAGGAGAGTGCAGCTCCATGTACTTTGCTTTGAGAATCCCCCACATGTCATCCAAAACATCCTACAATGTAAACACAGTTCAGTGATGGGTGAAGGACAGAAACCCTACAAGCCCACACACTCATTCCCAGAATGCACAATAGCCATCAGCCTTTTGATGCTAAGGCTGTGTCAAACCTGACAAACCTTGCTGTGTCAGTGGAAACTCTACTGTGATCTTACCTCTAATTTATAAGCTTCATGGATTAAGGTGACAGGTAACTGAAATCTTTCCCCATGGCCTCTCAGTCTTGCTACTAGGTTTTCCAAGTTTTGCAGGTCCAAAGCACAGGCATCAGTTTTCTGCATTTTAGGACAAAACAAATTATTAGGAAGAGTTCTGTTCCATTACATTTTCTCTTATCACCAGCGCTGCAGCAGATCCAGGGGCTGTATCTCTGCTGTGCTAGTACCACGGTACACAATGAGTTCCTGAGGAACTCACAATGAGACCATAAGGCACAACGAGTTTATAAGCTAAATAGACAGGAATGCTTTCAGCTTGGCAGAAGGTCGTGCCTGTAAACAGGATTATGAGGTCACAATAAAAAAAAAAGGTTTGGGATCCTCTCTTTTCTTCACCAACAAGCAGATAGATGGGTGAAGACCATTCTGGAGAGGATATGCAGTCTATTAATTTTTAATTCTCAGCTAATCCCTATCAAGGTTGAAGACAATAGCCTAACTGGTGAAATGCCATATTTTGAAGTGCTCATAAGTGCCAAAGGAGTAGATATAAATATTGGAGTACTATTCCCACAAAGAAAAGCTCATTTTGCATATTAAAAGGCATAATGTGTGAAAAGCTGTACTTTGCATCGCTCTTTTTCTTCCCTGCTGTAGTGTAATTGCTCTGAGAGGTTGTGGACAGACTGGTTCCTCCACTCCAACTACTAAGAAGGCTCAAATTAGGTCTCTCTTTGGATTGGGGTGTAGGAAAAAAAGAAAGGTGACAAATACTGAACTTTCTCCTTTTCCCATTCTCCAAACTTAAGCAAGACTGAAACTTCAGAAAAAATGGAAATAATAGCTAATGCTGAGAGTTTTTCCTCTCCTTTCCTTCAAATTAAATTACCTGAAGCTGTTCAGAAATATTATGTCCACATATTTCATTCAAGCATTGTTGCAGAGCAGCTTTTTTCTCAGTTAACTGATCATAGAGCCGCCTGGTTTCACTCTGCAAAGGAAGCACCACAAATATATTACTCATCAGGATAATATAGTAATGACTAGACAAAATTACACAGCAAACATACTGGTTACCTCTTACAACAAAAAAAGTACATTTTTCCTCTTAAAAGAAAAAAAAAATAAAGTATGTGCATTATGGGCTTAATGCATTAATTTGAGAGAGGGAGGGTCTGTGTAGTATAAGAAAGCAGATTACTCTTGATGTCAGAATGATTCTCTATGATCGTAAAAATTTTGGAAACTTATAGAGAAACAAATTCTTCTCTTCTGAAAATAAGAAATTGAGCCCATTACTGGGGACTATTGGAGCTCCATGAATAAGTAAACACTGCAAGACTAGTCCTGCTACTGTTTGGAGACAACATCCCAGTGTTCTTCAAAGGAACTATTTTATTATTCAGCAGTAAAGAGCAAGGCTGACTTGCAGGTGATGAACACACTGGAGTTTTGCTGAACATTGGAAACTGTATTTCAAAGACCAGGCTTTTCTTTCCTTACTTCAGCCTAAATAACCGATCTGAATATTTTCCAGCAATAGCTAGTACATTTAACCCATCACGAGAACCTATGGAAAAGTTTCTCAATATCTGCTCTTCTGAAAAAGAACCAAAAAATGCCAATCCACAAAACTATGGCTTCTGCTACTGTGGCACAAAGTTTAAAGGAACAGTAAATACAAAGGGTCAAAACAACCTCCAAGCTAAAAGTAGCCCAGTGCCAGAAATGGCACCAAAAGGGAGCGAGTCCACACAGCATCAGAAAGAATATACAAAACCCTCCTTGGCCTAATCCCTAGACACAGAAACTTGCTTTAGCCTGTAGCTCCGTGTACATGGGATCCTGGGTTACTTCCATCCTTTCTACATGCAAATTTTCTACTGTGATCAAGCCCTCAGAGGCAGTGAGCATTACAAACAGCACTGTAAACTGTAAAAATTAATTTGTTTCTTCAGAGACCAAGACAAGTTTGTTTAGTACCAGGGGAAAAAAAAAAGAAAAAAAGAAAAGAAAAAAGAAAGCCCATTACAGATTGCTCATCTGTAACCCAAATGCATTAACACTGACAAATCTATGAAACCAGATGTGCATTTGGAAGTGGAGTACCTGATAATTGCTATTATGATCCAGCCCAGCTTTCACAGAGCTGCTCCTTGAAGCCGTGGCAGCCTGGGTTTGTTCCAGCCGCGCCTGCAAGTTGTCAAAGCACTCACAGAACACATCTGTGCTCCCACCAGCACAGCTAATGGACTTCAGAAGATCATCTTTTCTATCACTCAGGTCAGCATGAAGTTTTTGCAGCTCAACGGAAAGAGTCTAAAGGGTTGAAGGAAAGATAACGTGAGTGAAAATGCTCTCTGTCCAAAGACTCTTGCCTGTAAAAGGCAGCAGGACTCAAGATGATAATTGCTGTTGAAAGCCATAGGCCCAAATTTGTTCAATAGCAGGTAGTTTAGTGGCGTTCTTCCTGAATAATATCATAAAAACAGGCCATATATATTCCAGAAATCCACTGGGGTTTCTTGTTTCCTCAATGCTTTAGGAAAGTTACCTCATAAAGAGCTTGCTGCACGGCTGCCTCTTCAGTGGAGAGGACTGTGGTGTTTAACATCTCCTCCATGTTATTCAAACATCGGCTGATTGCCAGAAGCAGCTCAAACAATTTTCTGTCCAAATTGGAAGAGACTTCCTCTGCCACATTATCCTGGGTAAAGACAAGTCAGAATTTTTCAGTACTTTCACCCAAGGCACGGTTAAGATTTATTCACTTGTATAAGGCTAGAGGTTGAGTCAGCTAATAATAAAATCAAATTAATGCAATACTGAGGTCCAAACTTCATGAGACATTTATATGCATGTAATACTCAGAGCTGTCAAGGCCAAAATTGAGACAATGACCTTTTATGTATTGGGAGTGGCTGCGGCAGGAATGGGCACAATAGTATGTCTTGTCAGCTCCAATACTGCAGATTTACTAAAATCCTTCACAGACTCCTTGCTTTATACAGTTTGAGGAGTTTTATCCACACTAGTAATCTTTGGATTCAGGTAGCAGAAGTATCATAGCTGAAACTTGAAATGTTTCCTCTCAAAATGCTAAGGTGATTTCTACATTATAGTCCATACCTGACGCAAAAGCTGCACTACGGTGAACACAATTTGCAACGATGTGATTTTTGGCAATGTTTCCTAGTGGCCAGACAGTGTCTTGTGTCTAGAACTACCGATATTTTTTGCAATGCTAGGACATGCCATTTTTACCTGTGCATGCACCGCGTTTGCTTCTTGGCTAAGGTCTCCCAGCTGGACAGTGAAAGTTTTCAGTTCTTCCACGGTTGGGGTTCCTGCACTAGCAAACGCGCCTCGGGGCAGCACGTTCACCTTTGTTGTAATCTAGTATTTGGAAAAAGAACATTGCAATTAGGTGAGGAGCTCAAATGAAGACAAGACTACAGGCAACTAGATAACGCTCCTCTCAAAACTTTCATTTTCATGCTTTTTAAGTCATTAATATAAAGCACACGGATACTAGGGTTCCCTGTTCTACTAGCAAAAATTAGTTGGGTCGTCTATGCCCTAATGGGAGGTTGACTGAAAAAGGATCCTCCCATTCCCAGCTTTGAGGGCTACAAGACTCATCTGGAGTCCTGGGTCCAGTTCTGGGCTCCCCACTTGAAGGTGGTCAGGGAACTGCTGCAGAGGGTACAACAAAGGGCCACAAAGATGATAAAGGGCCTGGAGCATCTCTCCTATGAGGAAAGGCTGAGGGCCTTGAGGGGGAGAGTCTTGAGAAGAGAAGACTTAGGGGGGATCTGATCAATGCTTACAAATTACTTAAAGGGAGGGTGTCAGCAGGACGGGGCTGGTCTTTTCGCAGTGGTGCCCAGTGACAGGACA
>BJBW01004622.1:69737-105964 GCA_004320125.1 Scolopax mira | reverse complement strand
AGAAGTCCCTTCCAACCCCATATGATTCTATGATTCTAAATTGTAGGTTGTGTTATGGCAGTCCACTGCAGTGTAAGTCCCACCTGAAAAAGAAGAGCTGCCAATCACCCTTTCACATGACTTTTATTCTTCCATGTAATGTATTAGTTTCAGAGAACAGGGAACCTAGTCATTCTAACTGAATGTGAACAAAACTGTTAATAACAGAAATGATAGTTCTGTCTAAGCAGTAAGTCTCTGTTGCCTGTTCAGAATAAATACATAGTGTGCTCTTATTGCAGTCCAAACTCTGCTTTTGGTATGAGAGAAAAAGATAACGCAGTGGTGAACAGTAGAACAAAATTTAATCCAAAGATTTGTTTTGACCAATATATTTTTACTTGCAAGAACTGAGACTTACCTCAAGTCCATAAAAAAACAGTTGGGAGTTTGCTGGCTAACTCTCTTAGTTCTCTTGAAAGAATTATGCAGATAACATCTGGTCTGATTGTTAACTATAAGGATTCACTTATGTGCTCCCACACTATTCTTAGTAGTCACTACTTCAGAGACATTATTTATCTCAAAGTAAAATTACAAGACAATCATGAAAACAGTATGAATAAAATATTTCCTCTGGAGAGTGCTCACATAGATTTCAGGTACCTGATGTAGAGACATGAAATAATGATGCAGGAAGATACACAATTGCTACCTTTACCACAACCAACTGCCTGCAGAAAAAGTGTTTTACTGAATATAAACGGACCTGAGGTTCCACAAGCTGGCAGAGAGGAGACTTCATCTTTGATGACAGCTCTTCCTGTAAATATTGCCATTTATTACCCGTTTGGTCCTTTGGAGTTAAGGTAGGATCAACCTGCTTGCTGTTTGGATCAGATTCTCCATTGCTGTATGGAGAAAACATTGTTACAATGGCAAATACTGAAGCAGAATAAGCAAAATTAGATTCTTGTAAAGGATTAGTTTCTAATGCCTCAAAATCAGAGTGAAAGCAAATGTATGGATGATCTTTAATCCAAGCTTTGATATGTTTCTTTGGGCTTTTCCCCTTCCCGTGAAAGGGACGGCCTGGCAGCCTCCATCTCTGAAATGACAATATGGGGAGCACAGTCCTGTCACACGTCTTGGTTCCATGATGGAAGGTGCACCATCCCAATGTTCCCTTTTCAAAGATGCTGCCTTCAAACCAGGCTGGATGTCTCTGTCCATTTGTACTCTGCACTGGTGAAGCCACAACTGGAATACTGCATCCAGTTCCGGGCTCCCCAATTCGAGAGGGACAGGGAACTGCTGAAAAGAGTCCAGCGTAGGGCAACAGAGATGGTTCAAGGATTGGAGCATCTCCCTGATGAGGAAANNTGAGGGGAGACCTTATCAATACTTATAAGTATCTAAAGGCTGGGTTGAAGGAGGGTGCCAGACTTTTCAGTGGTTGCCAGTGAGAGGACGAGGGGCAATGGGCACTAGTTGGAACATAGGAGGTTCCACTCAAATTTGAGAAAAAAAATTCTTCACGGTGAGGGTGACGTGGAAGAGGCTGGAAGAGGCTACCCAGGGAGGTCGTGGAGTCCCCTTCTTTGGAGATCTTCAAGACCTGCCTGGATGCAGTCCTGAGTAACATGTTCTAGCTATGTACAACAATCCTGCTTCAGCAGGGGAGTTGGACTAGATGATCTCTATGGTCCCTTCCAATTCTAAAAGAAAATTCAGTGAAAAATTCAGTGAAATAAAGGCTGTGAACAGAGATATCTAAACTTGCCTCCAGACAGGCCCCGCTTTAGTTTATGGCAGGTGTCAGTCCTGCCCTATTAACAAGACTGATTCTAAAAAACTGGACTCAGCCCAACATCAAAGAGGCCACCACATAAACGAGACCCCATTTCTCCAGACTGTTGATGGCAGAAATCGCCCAGCTTCACGAACTTTTCTTTTAGAGGCACATATTCCTGCACAGAACCAATGGCGCCACTGCAAAGTTTCAGCAGGTTTAGGCAGTTTTACATCACGGAATTTGGGAACTGACTTTGTTACTTTGTACCTTGATTCTAATTTCTGAGTCCCGCTGTCTTCAAACTGCGGCTGCATTTTTTCCACACATGACTCAATGAAGTCAATGAGGCTTTTCTGCTCCGCTGCTTTTGCTTTCAGGTCCTGTGCACGGAGAACAGCACGAACAGTAAAATCAGTTGTGTGCACTATATTAATCTGAAATGATGATTGTGCTCTTCCAATCACACTATACATTGATTTTCTTGGCTAAGTGAATTAAAGTACATCTATCAGAATAAAATGCAGTTTACGTGTAAACATGAGTTTACCAAACAACCCATTTTCTGAAAACCATGTATTTTTATGGAATATATTTATGCCTGAGTTAAAGTTTCAAAAGCAAAACCCATCAATCAGAAACAAATTATGCATACATGGAAATTTAAAGACCATTGACCGCCATCCTTATACAGAGAAAAAGGCAAGGGAAAACAGGGATCTGCTCAAATACGAGGTTGAGTTCCATTAGTTAAAAAGAAAGTGTGAAAAGTGATTTTACCAGTGCAGGCTGGCTCATTTTCTCCAACTCTTTTCTAATAGCACAAAAAGGACAAAACCCAGTTTTGAGCTAGTAAACAGAGGTAGTTTACAGAGCACAGACCATCATAGGATTTTTTTATCGTGCTAACAACAACCTTAAAGTCATTGTGAGCCCATGGGAAAAGGGTCACAAAGCTTTATCATCAAATTCATCTCCAAAAACAACATCCATATATAGATCCAGATTTCAAAATAAATCCATGCTTCAAAGATAGGAGATCAGAAGGATGGGTGGTGCCATTTGAATCGTTATGATACAAGACAAGTGTCAGGGTACTATCCACCTTCATAGTATCACTAAACCTTTTGGGCATAAGGTTTTAGGACCGAGGCCTTTCTCCATTCTGACAAACCCCTAAATCCTGGAGGAGAGGGGCAGCCAAAACCTACCCCTCACAGACTTGATCCCAGAGAGGAAATTGCAGGAAGTATTAAAGTCAGCCCACACCCACAAGGAATATGCAGCAGCCGAGCTCCTGGTCGGTAGGAGATTTACCTGAGGGTGCTGGAAACTGTTGTGCCCAACGAGAGGCTGTTTGGGCAGGGCAAGCTGGGGCACGCTGGAGCCATTTGAGTGTAAAATCTCCAGGGGCTCTGGGTTGATTCTGTTCCTGTTGTGAAGCTGTAAAGAGAAACCTGCTATGGGAAGGCTTCCAGGCTTGACAAGAGGGCAGAACCTGCAGGTGCAGTGTGGAAAAATGGCGACGGTGGAGCTGTCTTGGACAGACCATACATAAGACTCAGCAGTACATGAAATGCAGTTCCTGCCCTTGCAAAGATTTCTGTCCAGTTCCATTTACTGACAGTTTGCTCCATTCTAACCTGCTGCTAAAGCCCTCCCATTTCTCTCCCTGAGAGTTACAAGGCTGGTTTCGCTTTTCCAGTTAGCAAATTGATACTAACCCCTCCATTCCTGTTGTCTGACCAAATTATAGGGATGTGCAATTCATGATTATAAGTTTGCTCATCCACCTGGATTTTCTATCTGTCTGGGCTCACGAGGACAGTTCAATGGGAGCCTTTACCAGTGCCAGTGTTCTCCTGGGCCATGCGAACTCGCTCTTAGACTGCGCTCCTCCAGCACCAGAGAGACTGTGGCTGCTTTTACACAAACACACCAGGTGCTCTTCTCTTACACAACAGAGTGGGAATTAGTTCTGAAGCTGGGATTTATTGCCTCATCCCTTGGGAAACTCAGCAAAGACTGTGCAGCTCTGGTACAGGAGAAGGGGCAGAGTCACTGTCCTTGTCACTGATGCAGACTTCAATTATCACAGGGCCTCTGCTGCGATACTGTCGCAGACAAACATCATGGCATTTTAAAGGCATTTAAAAGAAAAACAAAACACAACCAAAACAAAACACTCACACTTCTTATCCTTTTCCTGTACTCCTCAAAAAATTTTGCCCCCATGTCACTGAGCACTTTGAGAAGAAAAGATGTTGTTCAGAGATTCATTAAAAATCCACTACTTGCTGCAAAGTGTGAATAATTATACAGCACTGCAAAGTAGAGTAATAGCGAGTCCGACATTTTTGATTGACTTTTTTCCCTTCCTTGCTTCACGTGGTGACCTCTAACTGTTCTTCTGCAACTACAGCACATTAAAGCACCGTGACTCTCTTTTGCTCTGCACAGCATTCATGTGCTATACCTGCTCTTCACTGTATCTGTCTTGAAGCATCGCCTGGACTTTTTCCAAATTGCACTTCACTTCCTTCAGCTTCAAGGAAAGCGCCTCTGTCTCCTGTTGGTACTGTGCACTGCCTCCATAGTCTTTCCATAAAGAAAGGACATTCTGTTCAATCTCTGATAACACCACCTAAAAGGGACAGCAATTATTCATTCTTAGAAGTACAACGCTCCTTTCCTGTTAACATTCTGAAGCTCACGCTTCCCCTGTCTGAAAAGAACACAAACATACAGGCAAAAAGAGAAATAGCTGCAAACACCCTCGAAATTCTCCAATGGAGTAACTTTTGATTCTGAACAATTAAAAAAAAGGTTTTCAAACAACAGCTTTTTCAGGGAAGTTATATTAACTTCAGGAAGTTATATTAACTCAGATATGGAGTAATAAAAGGGGGCAGCAGAAACGATAGACTCCATTTGGATGCAACCAAGAAGGCAACACACCCCAGTGGGGGAGAAGGAGGCAGTGCACCTACCACTCACTTTGGGATGAATTATGCTGAGTTAATGTTAATTATTAATGCTATTAATGTAGTGTTATTAAAATCTTGGAATTAGTATTACCATGTGTCAGCCAGGCCATTGTAAACGGTGAGGGCCTGGTTTTGATTCAAGCTGCTGTAAATCCAAGTGCATCTCTGCATTATTTTAAACTCATGTTTTTAAGGTGACCTGGAGACAGGTACCATGACTTAACTGCAAAATAATCGACTGCAATACATTAACTGTTTTACATCAAAAAAATAGTCCTTTTTTTTTTTTTCCTCCTAGCTGATTTATCATGCTGACATCAATGAAGAATTGCTTTTTAATAGAGGACTGAAAATTCTGAAAATAATCCAAAAAACTCAAAGCTTTAAAAATACTATACCTATATCCCCCGGGTGCATCCCTCTTCCAAAAATAGCTATTTTAACTAAGCCCTTGGAAAGTTGCACCTGAAACTCAAGCCAGGGGGTTACCTGTTTTCTGCACAGTGTAAGGAAGCTGATTAAGCAAGGGGAGAAGCTCGTAGATCTTCTGCAGCCACACACACCCCCCCCCAGGGAAAGGCAGCTTGTCTGGATGGCAGCAGCAAAGCTGACCCCTCTGCCTTACCTCACAGTCGGCCAGCTTCTGTTCCACCATCTGCTGCATTTTGGGGGTCTGGGGGTCTGACCCCAAGGACACTTTAGTTTTGTCTAGGCATTCTTCCAGCTCAGCAACCTGGGCCTGGCACACCTGGAGGATCGTTTCTGGCTCAGGCCTCCCACCATCCACCGCTTCAGGAGGCAGCGTGTCACTCTGAAGCAAAGCACATGAAAGAAAATAACACAGTTATCATCTGTTTGGGTTTTTTTTTTTTTTCCTCTTTTTTTCCCTTTCTTTCCCTTCCCCTTACCAGTGGGAAATGTTTTAACTTTCACACTCACAGAGCTTCAAAAGAACTCTGCCACCGCCTTCCCATTAAACAAGAAAAGAAAAAAAAAAAAAAAAAGGAGGAAAAGAGAAAAAGAAAGGGAAACTCAGCATCCAGTCGATCCCGGATCTGGTGTAACAGGTTTCCAGGCAGGATTTGCATTTGCACAGGTATACCTGAGCACAGGATGTGGAATGACTCACCATTAACCAGTTCTCCCCTGAGGAGTGATGTTTTGCTGTGGGAGTTGGATGTAAAAACGAAGCAGTTTAAAGCTGCAAAGCAAGCTTTTGGGCAACGCTTATAAGCTACTTGCCCGTTCGGTTCCAACAGTTAAATATGCTTTATTCAGGCTTCATGTCACATAGAAAAAAATTGGTGTATTTTTAGGTATGTCTTTATACTTATAATATGTAATAATTATTAAAGTAAATTCTCTCTAATAAGAAGTCTAAAGTGCTTGGAGATATCAGCAGTCGCTTGGAAAGCTGTACAAGGTACGTACACACCTCCAACACAGGCCAATACCAGTACTTGGTAAGTAAATCAAGCACAACAGCACAAGAACAAAAACACCTGGACACTCCCACAGCTCTAGAGACGGTGTCAGTGGTAACACACAAGCTCCATGTTAAAATGAGGTTTGGCAGAAAAACAGAGAGAAAAAAATGCATCGTTTCAGCTATCAGTGTCTTACTTTACTCATCATGTTCTTGTTTGTCTCAAGATGGTCAGACCCTGGAAGAGGCTGCCCAGGGAGGGGGTTGAGTCCCCGTCCCTGAATGTGTTGAAGAGTCATTTAGATGTGGGGTTGAGGGATATGGTGTAGGGGAGAACTTTGCAGAGTAGGGTCAATGACTGGAACTCGATGATCCCAAGGGTCTTTTCCAACCTGAATGATTCTATGATTCTATAAGATAGCACGGGACAGAGTCATTAAACACAGAAAGTAAATCTGAGTGTACAGATCCCAGAGCAGTCTAGATATGTCTGCTGAGGTATATATGACTGAAAAAATAAAAAAGCACCAGTTTACGTCAAGCTCCACCTGAAATTTCCAGCTCTATCTCTAAGCCTGTTTGTTTTAGTTAATTCAGTTAAATAACAAAACATTATGCACGTATAATACTGTGCATGACAACCTTTCCTCACACGTGGATGTGTACATAAGGATTTAGTTTACGCTTACGGCATGCCCAGACACTCCCCAGCCAGACACTGTTACTGTAGTAAACTCTATCCCCTTCCTCTACAGAAATACACACTCAGATATATAATCAAATTAGTTGAAGAAAACAAACTGATATCATCTGTGCAGGTGTTCATGCACATGGCATTTGCGTACTGAGACCATGGAGATGCCACAAAGTGGACAATTACAGTGGCACAACTAAAACACAGTAGAATCACAGAATGGTTTGGGTTGTAAGGGTCCTTTAAAGGTCATCTAGGGACATCTTCCACTAGGTCAGGTTGCTCAGAGTCCTATTCAACCTGTCTTTGGATGTTTCTGAGGATGGGGCATCTACCACCTCTCTGGGCAACCTGTTCCATCGTTTCACCACCCTCAGAGTAAAAAATGTCTTCCTTGTATCTAATCTAAATCTACCATTTAGTTAAAACCATTACTCCTAGTCCTATTTCAACAGGCCCTGCTAAAAAGTCTGTCCCCCTTCAAGTATTGAAAGGTCGTAATGAGGTTTTTTTCATAAGGCACTTTCCCTTATGAAAGGGGTCCTATTAACTAACTGCTTGAAGAGCTGGGAGTTTGCTTTCCTAAAATTTGGGGTCCAGACTTTACTCTTTGCTTGACCCATATCCCTCAGGACTGCGAACTCCAGTAGTGTGTGATTGCTGCAGCCCTGGCTGCCTCCAATCTTGACATCACCAATGAGCCCACTTGCGTTGGTGATCAGGTCCAGCAATGAATCTCCTCTGGTGAGACTGTCTATTACTTGGCTTAAGAAGTTATTCCCCATGCATTCCAGGAGTCCCCTGCTACATCAGATGTCAGGATGGTTGAAGTCCCCCAGCAGGATGAGAGCCTGCAAGCGTGATGCCTCCTGTGGCTGGAGGCTTTGTCAACAGGCACCCCTTGATCGGGCACCCTGTAGTAGACACCAACCACAAGGTACCCTTTGTTGCCTCGGTCTCTTAATTCTTACTCATAAGCTTTCAACCTGCTTGTGGCTATTTTTCAGAGATGGGTCTTCACAATCTATCCACTTCTTGATGTAGAGGGCAAACCCTCTATCCATCCTGTCTTTCCTGTTCCTTCTGAACAGCCTGTACAATCAATAGCTGCGTTCTGGTCATGACATTGGTCCGACCAAGTTCCAGTAAGGGCAACTAGGTTGTAATTTTCTAGTAGCATGGTGGCTTCCAAACCCTCCTGTTTGTTGCCCGAGCTGTGTGCATTGATGTAAAGGCACTCCAGCTGGATTGCTGGCCATATCATTTTCTTAGAGGAACACCCTTTAATTCCTTTGAGATGTTTATGTGGTGTTTCCCTGTTGACTCCTATTAACTCAGGAGTCCCTGACTCATCTTCGTAAGAACTTCAAGTGTGCTCCAGTGTATCCAGCATGTCTCAGGGCAGCAGGCTGAGGACCCTTGCTAACACCTAGTGGTGCACCTTGGCGTTTCATCCCACTGTTTGTCACGGGCAAGCCTGACAAGCTTCATTTAAGCCTACTTTAAAGCTCTGTCAATCAGCCCCACTAGCTCACCAGCAAGGATCCTCTTTCTCCTCCTTTGAGAAAGGTGAATTTCATCCTGAGCCAATGTAAGAGAGGACTTGTTGTCTCCCATAAACAAATCATCTGGAATGTCTCAAACACTCACAAGTACCAGGTCTTCTGCTCAAAGAACCGTTAAGTCTAACACCTTCGCTTCTCTCTTGTGCGATTCATGAGAGGGAGAAAGAAAACCTCATCCTCCAGGCAAGAGGAGGACAGTCTTAGACAAAGAGAATCACCTTGTTTTTTCTCTCCTGCAGGACTACCTATTTCTTCAGACAGGCACTATGCCTAGTGGTGACCTTTGCCTCCATCATCCATGAAATGCCTATTAAAGTTCACACCCCTGCATATGCTAGCGAAGATTAATGAAATCACACTAAACATATGTGACTCTCATCTCCCCACCAAAATCATGCTACGTGCTACTACTAGGGATGGGCAAACAAAAAAAGGGGACGACTTTCCCTGGAGAGAATTTTTTGCCTGGAAAGCTTTTTTTTCATGAAGAGATTTTTCCCTGGCCCTGTCAGCCAGACTGAGCTGGAACCAGGACAGCTTCATCTATCCCTCTCAATGTCTTCTTCTCTATCCCTTTGTTTCTTTTATTTTCCTTTTCTCTTTTCTTTCAAAGGAGTAACACAGGGCATACCAAACTGCTTGTCACAACTCATTGTATACCTGTTATTAAGTACCACTTGCCATAATTTGTTGTACACCTGTTGCTAAGTAATGCAAAGCATACCTTACCACTTGCCATAATTCGTTATATACCTAACCAATTATTGCAGACCTAGTTAAGACATATATTAATCACTGTGGGAATCTAATAAATGTTTGTATATGGACCTTGACAGTCATCTCACCTTAGTCCACACTGCTGAAGGTTTGTGAATCTGAGTCACTTACACCTCCCCCTTTGCTGAGTAGGACATGACAACCAACAAGCCTGGTGTTGTGTAGGCCATCCCATCACCAAAAAACCCGAACCTGTGGTGGTGAGACCACCACCATGTATTTACAGACTGGGTTCATGTTTTTCTTCCAATTGTTGCTGCCCACAATTGGAAGGATAGAGATAAAAATTACCTGAGCTCTAGATTCCCTTATCAATATTACCCAAAGGCCCTAAAGTTTCTTGACTGCCCTTGCACTTTCTGTTGTGGCTTTATCACCATCCACGTGGAAGATCAACAGTAGATAATAGTCCACGGGCTGAACCAGGCTAGGAAGTTTCCTAATGATGACTTCCCTAAGAGGAGGGACTGCCTGGCATATTGGACCTTCTGCTTCCCTCAGAAGGGAGTCACCTACAACTACAACCTGTCTTTTCTTCCTCATCCAGTAATTCAAATGTTTCTCTGAATCCCAAAGTGTGTTTTAGGCTGCTATGCCTGAATTAGGAAGCAGGTATGTTTGTATGGGAGGGACAAAATGCCGGAGGGAAGAAACGGTATCATTTATCAATCACTGAGAGAGTAGGAGTTAGTTAATTTTAGCATGCAGTTAAGCTCTAAATGAAGAACATCATCAGCTTCATAAATCTCTACATATACACATATCTCTAGGGAAAACAAATAGATTTATCATGTATAAAAATAAATGCCTCCTCCCTTCTACTACAAGGAGCCGTGCAGAGTATGGAAATGTCACAGTATAGAAAAACACTGAAGTGGATAAGATGCTGCAAGCCAAAAAGCCCTCTGGCAGGGTTTGAGAAAGGAGGCCTTCTCTGAAAAACTTGTCTGATTGAGTAGAGTAGGACCCTGGCTCACAGACTGATTGCACTCTCTCCACAGAGTTGCTGCAACCAGCTCAAGGAACTGCTCCCCCGATCTTCTGTATCACTGGGTCCCACCACCTGAAGGCAAGATGCTGGCAAAGCACAGCGGTGGCACATGGAGGTGTCAGGAGGGTGTATGCTGCCTTGTAAGGCTCCTGGAACCCCAAAACGTTCAGCTGGAAGTTAAGTCTCTTGAATCTAAAGTTAAGTCTAAAATCCCATTATCCTCAATGGAGCGTGCAGCCAGGGGTTCAGCTCAGCCTAACACAGACAAGTGCTCGCTGTGCTTGTGTGCTGCAGTGGCCACATCTCCTGTGGCTGCAAAGGGAGCTTAGACGTGTCCTGCACACACAGAGACCAACTGTACCACAGTGCAGCAGAGAGAAAAAACACAGGGAGATCACACGTACAATTACATCACATATAACACACTCACATGAGGCTACTTCTTTAATACCAATACAGAATATATTGTCCTGCTGGCTGGGTTTTAATAGTTTTCTCCACTTTTTTAACTAGAAATTAAAGGTTAAGCATGATGGAAGGAGTCAGAGGGTGGGGGAGATAAAGTGACCTGGGGCTCCTGCCTCAGGCAATGACAGATTCTGTCTTCTTCCATGCTCTAAACCCAGGAAGAGCTGAGGCTGCCCTGCAACCAGTCTGCTACTCTTGGCCTTCCTGGAGCACTCATGTCTGTCTCCATACACTCTTCTGTATAACCTATAGGCTTTTTGTATAACCTATAGGCTTTGCGTAACATATAGGCTGTCGCCCACTCCTCCCTTAGCCTGTGCATACCTTCCACAAAGCAGAAACATATAGCAGTGTCACTCTCCTTAGTTTCTCCTTCAACTGCCACTTAAAAATCCCATAGTTGATGTATGTTCACATCATTTAAACCCCTTCATTCGTGCCTGTACGAAAGCCAGCATCTTACTTCCTGAAAACACTCTGCTTTGTTCCCTAGTAAAGTGCATTTTCAACGAGCAAATCAAAATGTATTAATTATGACCCAAAGCAGCAATATAAAGAGGCCCGCAAAGAGTTGTAGGTGTCCTGCCGTATCATAAATATTGCAACAAATTCCTGGAGCATAACTGTAACAAAAGAAGGTCTCTGCCCACTAAGGAGGTTACACAAACAAGCTCAGGTCACCTTGTTCGGCCTACTTCATGCCTTCAAACTCACCATAGCTCGATTGCCATCACCTGTGCCAGGGCCTTCAGTGCTCTGCAGAGGTTGCATAGACGTTTCCTTATCATGTGTACTGTGTGACAGCATTATCTCATCAGCATCCTGTGAAGAGAGAGGCAACAGTGGAAATACTCATATCATTATTGCCTTGTTTGCTAGAGAAGCCTCAAAGGGCAGCAGCCACTCAGCCTGCAGTGGTCCTGACCTAAGAGTATTCAGAGGAGAAGTTCCTTATGCCTGTAACTTTGATAAACAGAAACTAACAATTGCAGCTATCGCAACATTAGTGAGACACCATGAAGAACAGAATGCCTCCAAAATTGTAGCAAATTGGGTGTCTTAGATGTCAATCTTCTCAGATACAAAGAGAATCTCTTACACAAATCATTGCCCAACAAAATGCACATTTTGCAGCTTTTCTAGGAATTAGCGAAAGCGATGAGAATCCTATAATCATAGAATAGTTTCAGCTGGAAGGGATGTTTAAAGATCATCTAGTCCACCCACCCTGCAAAGAGCAGGGACATCTTCAACTAGATCAGGTAGCTCAGAGCCCTGTCCAACTTGACCTTGAATGCTCCCAGGGATGGGGCTGCTTTGCTGCTTCCAAACATGCATTTCTTTGAGGTTTTTGTCAGTCTAGACAAAACTAATACAGCATCAGAGATATTTAGGTTGGAAAAGACCCTTAAGGTCATTGGGTCCAACCAGTATGTGCAACAGGAAAAGAGATTTAAAATTGCAAAATTTAGGGTGATGCGGAAGGTGGAAGATCTGAATAAGGCCATCATGTCCTGCATTTCTATAATTCTCTTGCTCTGCAGACTTCAGCAATGCCTAGGTCTTGTGCAGTCCTTTTCCACAAAGATGAGTCCCCATCCCCGTGGAGATTAGAGCATTACCTGGATGATGCCATCTGACAAGGTACCAGAAGACCAGGAGGTTGCACTGTCTTCCTTGTGCCTTTCACCATCTCCTTCTGAAGGCCAAAATCTTACATCTTTCTCTGTCACTCTACTTCCCTTTGAAAGCAGTAACAGCTCAACATTAATTTGGGATCAGGAAGCTCAGATATTCCTTCAGGCAATTTAAATAACTGCAAACCTTTAGTAACCCTGTGCTCTCTTTCTGCCTTGTTTATCTATCCTTATTGCATTTCCCAAATCCCACCTCTTCTCTTGCCCGATAGCTCTGCTGCAAGATGAATGGCAGCTGGATGTCTAGTTTTCTCTAGACATCTCAGAGTATCCTCAATTTTTCACACTACTTTAAAAAAATTTAAGAATTACAGGAAACAACCTTTCTCCTGGTCTGTCCCCTAAAAAGGCCCTGTATGCAAAGAAAACTGTACCAAGTTTTCTGTACCAAGCTGCAGAATCAGAAACCTTGAAATTGAAGTGTTTTGATCAGAACAGTAAAACAGCAGCCCTATTCAAGCTTTTTGGACATTTTCACACTGTCTAGCCATGAAGTTTCACTCTCGCCTAGCCTAATATTCTTTTAACCCATCCAATACTCTTATCACCTCTGTTGCAGGAAAGCATGCAAAGGTTCATAGATTTTTCTTTGGTTGTTTCTTTTAAGTTTTGGCACTTCAGAGGCTGCCTGAACCTCACCCCCCAGAGAAATACAAGCATTTAGGCCCATATTTTGCCATTAACACTTCCATAAAGCAGGTATTAGTGTATAAGCAATCCCACATCACAGAACGAGGTGCTGTGTCATATTGGTACTGTAATATTGGTAGACTGGCTCAGGAGCAAATTCTTAGTATCCTGGCATGGTAACAGATATTTCAATTTGTTCTGAAGTATTTTGGATTTACACATTTTTCATAATTTGTCCTGTATCAAAATCTTACATATACTGCTTTATATAAGATATATACTAAACTCACCTTGCTGTGGGAAGAACAGTCTTCTGATTCTTCATCCAAAGAAGGTAGAAGAGACATCATGCCTCTTTTTCTCAACTATGAAAATACACACAAAGAGACAACCCAATTATTCATTACAAGAACAGTAAAAGCCTTTTTCTGTCTGTAAATCAAAAGAAAGTTACCATTTGGTGTCCAATTTTGGAGAAGCACTCAACACATCCCACCCTACAGTAATGTAATTGAAAGCTGCAGGTACTAAGCACCTCTGAAAACTTGGACTTTTCTCTGCGCTGTAACATTTCAAAATCACAGCTATAGCTGGGATACATTTTATTTTGCTCCATGAATACAATTTACCAAAAATCTCAGAAAAACTGATTATCAAGAAAACTACACATCAAGCATTTTGCTATTGATGACTTGATGCGAACCTCATGTTGGATCTGCTCATCCTAAAAAATAGCCAGAGACACACAGCTCTCCTGCCTTCTCCTAGATATGTATCATACTCAGTCCCTCTGGGACCACTCAGAAGCACCAAGGAGAGGAGAAGTAGTACTGATTCACAGCTGCAGGGGCCCTCCTCTCTAAGGTGCTACTCCTCCTGGAGGAAGAAGGGTTATTTACCCTCCTTCTTTGGCTCTCAGGTAAGTGATCACAATGTAGTGCTCCACTTACCTGCTGAACAGAAACATCAGTCCCAATCAAGTCACTTTGTGCTAAGACAGAGGCTGTGGGTTCGTCTCCTGATTCAGGCACTTCTTGCTGTAAGCATTGGTGAAGCTCAGACATTGAATTCTTCATCCCAGTGAGAATATCTTCCTTTCTTTGGCAGAGCTTTATGATTTTTTCTTTGACAGCTTCCATTTCTCCCTAAGAAGTAACAACATCTGTCAGCATCCATTTTTCTTACTTAACCAAACAGTAAAGTACCAGGCAATATCAGTGATGTATCTTACTGGGACTGGGGCTTTTGGCCCTTTTTCCTTTTTTGGGGCATTGGGGCAGTTCCCCATTGCCACTGCAAAAGGTGTCCAGACATATACAAATCAGCAGCAACAGGTTCAGCAACAGAACAGCACTTGCTGCCTGTAATGCAGAAGTCAGTAGTCTGGAAGGAAAAAGCTGGATAATTAATTCTAACTAGGTCCTGCATAGCCATGGGAATACAAGTTCCCTTCAGGACAGAGGGAATGCAGCAGGGTTACATTGCTCTGTGTGTCAGAGCAGGTGATGCTACTTCCAACTACCTTCTCTGGCACCTGACACAAACCATTTGAGATACCCTTATTGCTGTCTTTGCCCTCATCAAGGCTATCTCAGGGCTGACCCTTCTTTGCTGAAGCTAGCCTAAAAGAGGGAAAAATAAACCATTCAATGGGTTTTAGTGACGTGGCTATGGCCAAAACTACCCTATGTATTTGAATGTGATATTGGGAGCAATGGCCCCTAGCAAAGTACAAGGAAAATATTTAATGTTCTGCAGGGATTAAACAATAACCCAAGTAACTCTGCACTAACACAGGGGGAAATAAATCTGTCTTGGTCTCCCTCCTTGGCCATAACTATTCCTCTAGCTGGTGTTCTGCCCTTACAGCTTTCTGCTACTGCCTTTCCTTACCACCTAGTCTCCACAAAGTGAGCAAAGAAACACAACAAACCACAGAGTAAGACAGGGCAAGGAATAAAATGCCCTACACCATTACTGAATGCTAAAGTTCTTTGAAGCACTGTTGCTAGCTCAGAAAACTGAAACATGGCTAAATATTCCATTGCACACTCGGCTCGGTCCACAAGAGCAAGCTTTGGTGCTAGGCTTAAAATAACAGCCTGCTCTATGGTGGTGTGAATAATGCTATGCAAGTAATAATCTGCGACAGAGGAAAGCAGTAAGACTGCTGGTTCTGTTTTGACTGCAGCTTCTTCTGTTAATAACACTAGTATGGGGAAGGTGGAGGCAGAAATTCCAGAAAAAATTTCAATAGACATGGGAACTCCGCTCAGACAGGGATGTTTTTTCCTTTTGTATACTCAAAAACACAAGGAAAAATATTCGACAAGTAGAGGAAAAAAAAAGTCATTGGAATGAAGAAGCACCCATCCATGATTATTTGACATATTTTTATAAATGTCCATTAAGAACATTATCTCTATTTGTTTCATTGCAGGAGGAGACTTTACAGCATATATTTACCAATTACTGCTTTGCAAACTTAGCTAGCCAAAAACCTCCTCAGAAACCAAATCTCCATGAATATCATGTCTTCCTCTGAAGCCCCTCAACAAGATGGGCAATTCCATTGCCGCTTCCATTTATTAAATGCTAAAACTGTGAAACAGTTTTTTTTTTAGAACGAGAGCTATTAAACAGAGTCCTACACTAAAAGACAAAAACAAGGAGGAATGAGGAAATGAGTCACGTTTAGTACTAGCATCAAACCTCCAACATCCAACCACCTGGAAACAGAGCAGCTATGTACTTAGTAGCCTGACGAGTGATTATAGTTATTAGGCAACTACAATGTATGTGTATTAACTTTATTGCGACTGACTGCAAAAAGCTGAGCACTTCAGAGGCACTTTATAAGTAGTTATTACACTTAGTTAGTCATTTCCTGATTTCTGCAGTGATGTCCTGAAAACACATCTTATTTTTGCATTAAATAATCAATTCACCCATTACGGAAAGCAGCCGACTGCAGGGAGAAAAGCAACATGTGTTTATCAGTTGATGAGAACACAGTGTGGCAGTGAGGATGAGGAAAGGAGTCTAAAGAATCTAACCCTAACCAGAACCACCAAAAGTACCATTATACGGTAAGTGATCAGAAATGGACTTTGTTCTCTCCTTATCCCAAGCTGCTACCTCAGTACCATTATCAGGATGCTGAGCACGGGCAAGCTATCAATGCTGCGTATTGTTTCACCAAAACAGCTGTTAGCTGTCGTGAAAACAACACTTTAAATTTTCCTTGGAAGTTGAGATAGAATGACACACCAAAATCAATAAGGACTATATTGTGAAAGACATACCCAGCTTGCAAACTCATATTAATTATAATATCTCTTTACATGTCAGCTTACATATGCATAGTTGTACTATGGCATTCAATTGCCTGCCTGACTGTGGCAGGGAAGCACGCTATTTCTCAGTATTCTGAGATGTAATGATTAGTGTTAGTCAGGGCAAGTAACAGACATGAGAGAGAAAACAATGAAACCCACCTCTGGACAAGGAGTCTTCTGAGCCACTGGTTGATCTTCATGGGATATTTCAACCAAATGGTTCTTCAAGAATTGTTTCAACTTCTCAATTTCTTGCTCGCATTCTTCTACTTTCTTTACAGCTTCCTGTGAAACAGTAATCCTCACTGAACTGAACAATTTGGAATTAAGTAGTACAGAAACAAACTAGTCAGAAATGCAACAAACTTACACTGAAGAGTACTGGAGCCTCCTTTGCATAACGTAATTAAATGTAAAAGAAACTATGTTTGTTCTGCTAAGTTTGCGTAACTCTATCCTCACTAACTTTATGATTCACTTGCTAAAGACAAATGAACTGCTCTATCTTTAAGTGGAAGCATGGTGGGGTACTCCACCTAGATCTTTGCTTATTCCAGACCAGAGCTATGAATTTGGCTATAAAATGAAAGCGGAGCATATTTAATCATATTCACTATAATTTAGAACAGGTTGGGGGAAAAAAAAAAAAAAAAAGACAAAAAAAAAAAAGAGACACAGTTTCTGGTGTACTACCTGGAATTTACTGGTGCTCACCTCTTTACTGCCAGCCAGTTCTGCACCGACCAAAAAGGAACTGTACCCTGGGCAGACACTGCAGCTCAGAGGATAAGCCAACCACAGTATCTGACAATTTGAATACTTCCTATTAAAATGATAAGGATTTCCACTTCATGTGGGCTTCCTCTTCTTACATGACTTACAGGAAAACCTATTATATATGTTCTAAACAGCCAAGTTAACTTTTACTCAATTTGTCAGGGACAGCAAAATCTCATCAACCCTCATGCTGTTTGTTTGGAGGTTTTGTTGGTTTTCTTTTGCTTGGTTGGTTTTTATTGTTTGGGGTTTTTTTTTTCAGCAGCACCTGAACAGCCTGACAGGTGGAAAAATCTCTCTGCAGAGTGTACACAGTGTCTGCCTTTAAGAGCAAAGGTTTTAAAAGGAAGAAAAAAACCCCCAACTATTTCCCCCCCTTAAAAAAAAAAAGCCGCATTGAGTAGGAAGATATTTAATTGTGGCCTATAATCTTAATGCCAATCTGAAAGATTAATAATATAATCTTAAGGAATCAGAGGAGGACAAAAAAAAAAAAAAAAAAAAAAAGTAGGTTTTCTCCTGTGTGGTTTTAATGAGAAACTATAAGTACTTCTAAAAAGGAGATTCTCTTACCCATATCTTCACTTCCACCTAAATAGACTGCCTAGTAATAGGTAAAATGAATACTACCTCAAATTTCCCTGACTAACTAGAGAATATAAATGTTTTGTATATGGACTCCAATGTTTCCTGTCACAGGCCAATATATGAATATAGCCTGCAAATAATTCATCTGTTCCCTGCCTTCCCCTGAGGGGCAAAAAAAATCTTATTTTATGCTTTTCATAATATAAATTATTCCACATATGTGCAAGTGAATCTCTTCCTACAAGTATTGCCTTTTTTTTTTTTTGAGTTATTTCCTGCTTAACATTTGCTCTTTACTTTTCTTTTAACAGAAGACCTACCCATTGTATTTGTTATGGAAGAGTTCACTAAAAACAAGCATGGTAAGTCATCAGACATGCAAATACTGCCACTCTCCTGCACAGAAAACCCATAGAAGCAGCTGTGGCTTCCAACTTCTCTTCCTGATGACATTATTTAGGTTGACAGGTGCGGTCCTTGACAGGCCATAACAGAACAGATGGCAACTTTCAACACAGATCTAAGTTGCCTAAATTCCTGCCCCAAAGCACCCTATTACAGGATTACAAATCCTACCTATTACAGGTTTTGTTTCTGTTATACTTTTTCAGGTGTTGCACTGTAACTTAATTATACAAAAGTTACAAAAGCACTCTCCTATTGCATCACCAATAGCAAAATCTGGGCAAATGCACCTAAACACTAGAATTTCAAAACTAATCCTCAGGAAAAAAAACCAAATCATAGATCATGGAGTTCCAACAACCCTGCCCTGGGCAGGGACACCTCCCACCAGACCAGGTGACTCAAAGTCACATCCAGTCTGGCCTTGAACCCCTCCAGGGATGGGGCAGCCACAGCTTCTCTGGGCAACCTCTTCCCACAGTGTCTCACCACCTTCACAGAAAAGAATTTCCTCCTAATGTCTAATCTAAATCTACCCTTTTTTATTTTAAAACCATTATCCCTCATCCCATCACTCCACTCCCTGACAAAGAGTCCCTCCTCAGCTTTCTTGTAGCCCCTTCAGATATTGGGAGGCTGCTCTAAGGTCTCCCCAGAGCCTTCTCTTCTCCAGGCTGATCAACCCCATCTCTTTCATCCTGTCCTCACAGCAGAGGTGGCTCCATCCCTCTGAGCATCTTCATGGCCCTCCACTGGACCTGTTCCAATAGGTCCATGTCCTTCCTGTGTTGAGGACTCCAGAGCTGGACACAGCACTCCAGGAAGGGTCTCAGAAGAGCAGAGTGGAGGAGCAAAATCACCTCCCGTGTCCAGCTGGCCACGCTTCTTCTGATGCAGCCCAGGATGGGGTTGGCTCTCTGGGCTGACAGCATGCAGTATCGGCTCATGTTGAGCTTCTCATCCACAAGCACTCCCAAGTCCTTCTCAGGGCTGCTCTCCAGCCATTCTCCATACATATTTTATAGGAAACCTGCTTTCCATTGCTTTCCTCTTTATCTGGGTACATACTACTTTTCTAATGCAGCACTCAAAATCCATCCTTTAATAGCTTTATCCTTTGTTATGTCTCAGCTGGTGCTAGACTTGTATTGCAGTACTGGTACTTTCAACCCATTCAACAGGACTGGGAAAAATCTTTTTGGCACAGTTTGATACCCTAGCTACCAAGAACTGCAATTTTTCCAGTCTGTTTTCTCACAAAGAAATTTTCACTCAGCTACAAATTGTCAGATGCCTATCAAATAAAGGTAAATCCTGAGCAAAAAAAGGTCACATCTGTTTCAAAAAGGAGAAAAATCTAAACCTGTATCTAATGTACTATGTAAAAGTTAGAAATCTCATTATAACACTTCATAATTGCAAAGCACCCTGTTTCTCATGGTTTAAAAGTGTTTTGAAAATTCTCAAGTATTTAATCTGGCAACTCACTGAAAAAGGTACTTTTGCCTACATCCGATTTTCAGACATAAGAAATGGTATGGACTAAAAAAAATAACAAGATCATAGGAACCATACAGATCTCACATAGCCATTGCTTTTTTTCAAACTCCAAACACACATTAGTCACATAGCATGTTTGAGATTTTCTCTTGGTGTGGTGCTCTTAATTTCACAAACTGAACACAGAATCGTAAGAATCTTCTAGGTTGGAAAGGAACTTCAAGATCATCTTGTCCAACCATCAACCTAACTCTGACAAAAATAAACACCCATGCAATAAACAAAATGCAACACCATCACTAAACCAGGTCTCCCAGCACCATGTCAACCTGTCTTTTGAACACCTCCAGGGACTGAGATTCATGTTTTAGCTGCCACTTGTGTCTGCCTGGCCTCCAAAATGTCCAGTGAGAAATCTTAAAAAAACGCTTGAATAGTTTGGGTTGGAAGGGTCTTTTAAACATCATCTAGGGACACCTTCCACTAGATCAGGAAGTCTAGTGGAGTCCCATTCAACCTGACCTTGAACGTTTCTGGGGATGGGGCATCTACCACCTCTCTGGGCAACCTGTTCCAGTCTTGCATCACCCTCAATATAAAAAAATTCTTCCTTATATATAGTCTAAATTTACCCTTATTTATTTTAAAATCACTACCACTTGTTCTATCCCAGGCCCTGCTAAAAAGCCTGTCCCCATCTTTCGTAAAAAAGCTCTTGTAAGTACCGAAAGGCCACAACAAGGTCTCCTCGGAGCCTTCTCTTCTCCAGGTTGAACAGTCCCAACTCTCTCAGACTGTCCTCACAGGAGAGGTGCTCCAGCCCTCTGAACACTTTTGTGGATCTCCCCCAGACCTACTCCAACAGGTCCATGTCTCTCCCAGACTGAGGGCTTCAGAGCTGGATGCAGTACTCTAGGGGGGTCTCACCAGAGCAGAGGAGAGGCAAAATCACCTCCCTGGGCCTGCTGGCCACGCTTCTTTTGATGCAGCCCAGAATACAGTTGGCTCTCGGGGCTGTGAGTGCAAACTGGCAGCTCATGTCCAGCTTTTCATCCACCAGTAGGCTGCTCTCAATCCCTCCATCCCCCGGTCTAAATTGGTACCAAGGGTTGCCCTGACCCAGGTGCAGGTTTGTTGAACCTCATGATGTTCACATAGGTCTACTTCTCAAGCCTGTCAAGGTCCCTCTGTATGACATCCTGTCCCTCAGATATGTCAACCGCACCACTCAGCTTGGTGTCATCTGCAAACTTGCTGAGGGTCCACTGATATAATCACAAGATAAGTCACTTCAAGATAAGTTTAAGGACTTGAACTTTGCAGATGTGAGCACCTGCATGTAACACTGGACTTCAGTCATCAGTTGTGCAAACCTGGGCCATAAGACACTTGGGCCTTCATTTCTTCTACAATATGCTAAATCACAGTTGTGATTGAATTGGAAAACTGAAAGGAATTTTAACACCATCCAGCACGCCTTGTTGTAGTATCAAATAACATGGAAAAAAGAACAAAAAAAAAAATCCCCAAACCGTTACACAGAAGGTGTAGTAGGTGTACTATAGGCCGGTAAAAGCAATATTGTCTAGTAATCAATGTTATAACAAAATAAAGGTGGTTTAGGTAACAGTAAAAAAAAAAAAATTACAAAATTACCTCCAGTAGGTCATTTTGTTCCTTAGTGATTTTTTCTAATTTCTTCATCTCTCTTAAGAGTTGTCTTGCTCTTTGGAAGACTGGGAAAGGTTGCATTTTCACCCCTGGCAGATGAAGTGTTTCTTCATAGGACTGTATATGAACAATGGTCTTCTGCATGGGACCAATATGGTCAAGTATAACCTATCAGGACACAGGATAGAAGATGGATGTGATACTGAGTTGGAAAAATCAACACTGAACAGTTTATACTAGTGTCATGAAGTGCAAAAGTTCTCTCTGGTGACCTTCCCATTTAAGAAGGATGAATATTTTAATCTTGGAACAAGTGAAAATCTATGGTGAGGTTGTCTAAAGCAAGACAAAGATATAATCTACATTTACAATTCTGCTTTTTCTGCATATACATACATAATGTTTGCATGGTGACAAAAAAAAGGGTCACATTCAGATTAGTTACTGCTTACTAAGTGTGTGATTTCAAAGTGGCGCATCTTTGGTAGTGAAGACAGTTTAAAAAACTGGTGCAAACTCTTTGATGTCAATTTAGCCAATTCTGGGCTTTCTTTTTTTGTGCTGCAAACCAACATGAAGTATCCTATGTCAAAGTGAGCCTTTCATAACGGTCCTATAAATAGCCTTATCAAAGTAGCAGAGATGATGAACTGGGATGGAAGCCAGAAGAAACCTCTGGAGGTGGCCTTCCTATCCACATCACAGCACCCTAAGCAGATCTGTTCAGTTTGCAATCGCCTTCATCAGTTTTGGATGAACAGAAATGTGCAGTTTCATACCACAATACATGTTTTATGGAAGACCCAATGATCAACTCACGAAAGACAGAATGGCAATTTCCTGGTTCTCCTAAAAAAACATGAAAATTCTACTGACACCTCATTCAGTGGGGAACTTCAGATGAAAAAAAATGTAAACACAAACCTCCTCTGGGCCCTTTAATTCCTAATATTTTTCTTAAATTCCCTCTGAAAAAGATTTCAATTTCAAAAGCCCCAATTGGAATAGAGATGTTTATTCTCTCATTCATAATCAGCCTGTATCAGGCTGATTCAGGATTTTTAAAATATTAGCACATTATCCAGGTTTTAATTTAAAGTAAGGAAGTAGGTGAATATTATTTTCCAGAAAAAAATATTACTTTTCTTTTTCCATATAACCTAGCCATTACAAAATAATTATCTCTGGATAGCAAATATGAGAAGTACAATGACATTTTTATCCCTCCCCTAAAACTGAACCAATGCTTTCTGCATTCCAGTCAGCTGACAATGTGGACTGCACGTGGTATTAAAGAAAAAATACCACAATGTTCTTTACTTCACTCAAGCAGACAAAAGAAAACCATCTGGCCAAGGTATCTTTGCAGTGAAGTCCCTGCATGATGAAATGGTTTTATGCTAAATCACTCCAGCCTACATTTTCAGAAACTTGCTAAATTTTGCCTTCTTTTTTGGAAAAATAGTGCCTGATTTTCAGACTTTCAGGTTACTTCCTGTTTGATGCTACATAGAGTGACGTGTAGGCCACAGATGACTTGTAAATTCCCCAAAACAAATGGAGAGATGAAAGGGAGGGGGAAGAGGCACTCCAAGCATTTCTGAGGAATGTCTCAAACACTCCCATGTATCTAGAAATAAGGCTATAGCCACAGGGTGGCTAATGTGGAGTCTGGATAATGCATGCCTTCTGCTCAAAGAACTGCTAAGGCTAACACCTGCTTATCTGTTGTGTAATTCACGCAGAGAAAACTCTCCTGAGGTGTCCAGAGAAGGAAGTTCTATGGAGACATGACAGCCCTGCTTTTCGTCAGCAAGGACAAGATAACAGGAATCTGTGTAGGTCTTTGTTTCTTCAAAAGGCTGCCATGCCCAGTGGTGACCTTTGCCTTGTTATCCACAAAACACGTATTAAAGTTCACACTTTAAACCCTGCACGTGCTAATGAAAATTATCGAGATGATGCTACACATATATGATTATAGCACTCATCCCTCCGGAAACCTGAAACAAAACTGCCACTGTAGCAGTGGGGCAGGACATATTGAAACTGTGAACATAAAGAAGGAAGATAAGTGCCTCTGGGGAGATTTTTCACAGAGGAGTGCTCCTACAAACCAGAGACCCCCCCCGACGGCTGGCTGAACCAACACTGGAACCAGGACTGGTGATCTCTTTCTCTCTCTCTCCCCCACCTTGTTTCTTTTCTCTCTTAAAGTTGTTAAGTCCATAATTTGTTATGTATCTGTTGCTAAGTAACGCAAGGCATACCTTACCGCTTGCCATACTTCGTTACATACCTAAACAATTATCGTGGGCCTAGTTAAGACATATATTAATCACTGTGGGAATCTAATAAATGTTTGTACAAGGATCTTGAGAGTTGTCTCACCTTAGTCCATTCTGCTATGGATCTGCAGATGCGAGTCACTCACCTTCAGAGTGGGGTGTGACAGTGCAGCAAGTGCCTCTGAGAGCCAGGCCATAAACTTTATCAACTGGAAATGCTCAAATATGGCAGGTATATCTGATAACATGCTCTTAAGCTACATACTTGAGTTCCCTATAGGCATAGAGCTTTAATTTCACATGTTTTCATTCAAACACTGACTGTGTTTCTTGAAGGGATCTCCCAACAGTCTCCCCTTGAGGCTTACATTGAGCAGTTGTCTTGAAAGGAATCCAGTTTGCATGGTTCAGATGAAACTAAAGAAGAAGATACTTTCCAAAAGAGGTCCTGATGACACCCAGCCACCCATGGTTGTCCATTCTACAGGACGAGTCCAAATTAAGCCCCCAAGGCACATCTAACATGGAGATCAGGTTCTCTGCACTACCTGTGCACCTCTTGGATTGTGCTACTTGCTACTGTAGAAACATGTAGCCAGAATCATGACTGAAATAATAATTCCAAGTTTTGACCCAAGAATTAGAATTGATGTGATACTAACATTTCAAAGTCATATACTAAAAACTTATTCATGGTAGTTTGCAATCACAAAACAGCCTTATCTTGTGAAGGCACATTTATGCTAACTTGTGCATAAATATATAGAGAAAAAAGCCTCTACGGGAGTTTTCACAGACCTGTCCATGTTTAAGTTGGTCTTTAGGAGAAAATTCTAACAGATCTTCTGATGACAAGATTGTCTTCATCTTGGCAATGTCCTTCTCCAACACTTTCACATGAGATTCAATGGCTTCCAATTCCTAAGTTTTTGGAACAAAGAGCATATTTGTAAATAGTACAAATACCAAAGCCAGCTTGCATTTCTGCCTTCCACTTAGATTTAAAAAGAAATACTGAAAAACAAGTGCAGCATGTGCAAGATATGTTAATGGAAGCTACCAATCAAAAGGCCAGTTATTATAAATTACACATCATCATAACTTCTGGAGGAATTAACTACCTACGGCCACCTGGTGTGCTTCAAACCCTGAATACAGAATTGAAATATCCTTGAAAAGTCATGTTATAAATTACTAGTAGAGACAAGACACTTTTCCCGTGGTGATAATTATCAGCATAGGAAACTGGTGTAATTACACTGTTGCAACTTTTTTTATGAAGAGTCTTATGTCAGATGGAAAACGGATGCTCATACAGTACAGCTGCTTGTGAACTCTCATTGAGATAGTCACAGACTAAATTATATTAGAAGGGACCTCAGGAGGTCTCTGATGCTCATCTAAGCAGGTCACTTGGGGGCTGATCCTGTCAAGATTTGGGTATCTACTGAGAAGGAGATTTTACCCACCATCAACCACCCTTTGGGCCTCCAATTTAGTGTTTCACCCATCTCACTGCAAAAAAAAAATCCTTCCTGATACATAAATGGAATTTCTTTTGTTATAATATGGTTCTGTTACTACTCATCTTTTCTCTGCACACCTCAAGAAGATTCTGTCTCTATCCTGTCTATAGCTTCCCATTATGTAGTAGCAGACAGCAGTAATTCCCACCCACCCCACCCCACCCCAAACTGCCTCTTCTCCAGGCTGAACCGACCCAGGTTTCCCACTTTACTCCTACATCCTGTGCTACAGCCCCCTGACCACCTTGCTGGCCTTCCTGGACTTGCTCCAAGTATGTCTATGTCTTTCTTGATCTTCCCATGGACCTCCTGGCTACACTCTTGCTTAGGCAGCCCAAGATGCTTGTTGGCCTTCTTGCTGCAAAACCATGCTGTTGTGTCATGATCAACTTGTTGTCTCCCAGGACGACTGGCCTTTTTGACAAAGCTGCTTTCCAGCTGGCTGACCCCCAGCCTGTACTGGTATTTGGACATGTTCAATTCTGAGTGCAGGACTTTGCATTTGCCTCTTTTGAACTTCATGAGTTTCCATCAGCCCATTTCTCCACCTGTCCAGGTGTCTCTGAATAGGAGCCCTACCCTCCAGCAAGGTAAGCCCTTTTAATTAGCCAGTCAAAAACCCCTGCATTTCTCCTCCTAAATGAGAAATTTCATCAATACTTTTAAACTTTAGAGCTTAATTAGATGCCAAACACCTTCTGATGGTTTGTTTCCCAAACAATTAAGTTCCTCACTTGGCACACCTACTAAAACCAGCCCACTTTTTTTCTGTGCAGGCAATCTAAGCTGTATTTCACAACATAAGGTGGAGCTCCAATAAAAGGCACTTAAAAATCACCCAAACTTACATCAGCCACCTGCTGGATCTGCGGAAGAACCTCTGTGATCTCATGCTGTAAAGTTGCTACTTGATCAGCTATTTCATTTAGCTGTTGCATTACACTGTCTGTTTCAAAGACTGGTGCCAGCTCCTCCAGCTCCAAATATACACTGTGTAGAAGATTTTGCTTTTGCTCCGAGTCTTCCAAAGCCATCTGGAGACAAAGTAAGAGCTTAGTTTCATCCATCGATGGTGAACACGGAAGTTTCATGGAGGTTAGGACCTGAAGAAACCAGTTTAAATTTCCTGTATGTCATTGACTGTTGCGTGTATTCCCAAAAGCTTAGTTCAGATTAAAGCAATTCACTCCTAAGGGAACAAACTGCTGCATCCTGCAGGCAGAAAACTGAGAGGTTGATGCCATGATTTTAAGGGAATAGGTCTACATATTATAGATAAGTCTACATGAGCATAACAAAAGGCATGAAGAGGAAGATCTCACACTCAGAGAAAGGTCCTACACCAGAAAAAGAAAAGCATGAGATCCTGGAGAAGATTCCTCTCCAGCTCCTGTGCCATAGTCAGACTGACATGTCACCCAGACACCTGAAAAGGGGTTCCTGCACACCAGCCTGTAGACAGCAGATGTAACAAAACACTCCAGAAAATATCCAGCCAGTAGTGCATGATGGGAAGATTCTTCCCATCTCCTGCCGCTAAGTGATGAGCCTCTAGATTAATTAGAGTGAATGTCTTCATGAAGAACAGTGAGGGTTGCAAGAAATGCACATGATCCCCTTTGTCTCTGTGGCACACGAAGGACAGGACTGAACATGTCTCAGCTCTAATGCAAGCCTCGGATGCATTTTCAAATCCACAAGTTTCCCAGCCCAGAACACATAAAACTCTCCAAATGGCAAATGCAAGAGACAACAAGTTTTTGTCACAAAAACGATTACAGATTTTGGAAATCACAGTCTCCCCACTGTGGCTACATGCTCCGTAACGTATCAGCCCAGAACAGTCAGCTACTTTTTTAAGGGATTCTTACTAGTTCTAATACAAAAATCTATGTTCAGAGCACAAACTTTCTGTCTTGGCCTAAGCCAAGAAGTAGATGTATAGAAAACTCAAATTGCAAATACAAAATTCCCAGAAATCCTCTTGGTGTTTGCTTGTCCCTGATCTTCCTTGTAATAGCAATATTGAAATTACCAGTCAGGATTACCTTCACGATACAGTAAGAACTGCCTTCCAAACCACAGCTCCCTTCAATGTTTGTATCTAACACACAGGCATCAAACTACCACTTTAGCATTTTTAGATCACATACACACAGTAGAGAAAGAACCATATCTATTCAGGCAGTAAAAACTGACTGCAGCCACACAGTAGAGTAACAGAAGACAACCACAACCTTCAGAAGATAGATGCACTATAGTTCAGCGGTTTCACAAGACAGATATGTTCAACAATGAAAAGTATCTGAATATATTTCATGAGGATCAATTATAACTAATTTTCACTTCAAAGGATTTACTGAAAACGGTGAATTATTTATGTCAGTCAGACTTTAGGATGCAAAACTGTGTCCATAGAGAGCAACCAGCTCTAACAAGACCATATATCTCCATTAACACTTACCTGAAGATCATCAGTATGCTTGCGTAAGCTTTTGGCAGAGTCATTTTGAGGATGTGCTCCTAGCAAGCAGTTGGTGTCTTCTATCCAAACTTTCACATTCTTCAAGAGTTCATCATATTCTTCCATCTTGTTGGCAGCCTAGGAAATGACAGAGTTTTACATAAAGAGCACAAATGCACTTCTACTCAATGTACAGGATAAACGCATCTATGGACGAGATGAAAAGAAAACAGGAGGCATTTTCATCAAAGTCAGTCAAATTATGAATGAATGGTGAAATAAAGACTGTAACTTGTCTGAAACAGTTTAATGATTGCAGGCTCTCTCCTCTAAAGTAAGTTTGGTGCTCATGTACTTATGTTTCATGGGGGTATTGTTAGAATTTATATGGCAATGTTACTTTAATAGTAATATTATTACTATTACTTTAATAGGTAATAATTAGCAGTGTAATAGAGAACTGTCTCATCACCTATCCAGGGGCATAAATTCCCCCTGCTAATCCCTGTCAACCACGGGGCAGAGCTGATCCTTTTGGGGTAGCAGCTGGAAGTGATGTTTGCCACTCCAGAAACCCTTAGCTACAGCCGACTTTTGACTCTTTGATGAAATTTTATACAAAGCCTTTTTTTTTTTTTTTATAAGATGTTTATTTAAAAAAAAAAATTACATTTGCATCTACCTTGTTTAAAATGGCAGTTCTGCGCTCAGCAAGTTGTGAGACCTGTTGGTACTGCTGAAGGGGGGTAATTAAGATATCCATCAGCTCCTGTGCATGGCAGGAATCCTGCTCTACTATATCATGCACCTCTGCATCCAGTTCGTTGAGTTTGTAGTGCCAAAGGTCCAGCATATCCCAGATTTGCTGCATGTGGAGAGAGGGGAAATGAAATATAAGGTCAGGCTCAAAGATAACAGCAGAGTTATTTGTTCGTCATGTGGGGCATGTGAAATTGCTAAGATTTCAGAGATGATAGGGGAGAGAGAACAGAACGCTCTGCATCTACCGGTGTGACTCACAGTTGAAAAAAAAAACAAGTATTTTCCTGTGGTAAAGGAAATTCTTTACCAAAAGAATTGGTAAATATTCACCAGCTAAATGCTTGCTTGTTCTTCTCCTTTTACAGACATAAAAGGCACGGAGGGCCACTTTACACTCCTGCTAAACCAGGCTCTGTAGAAACAACCAAAAAATCCTTTAATGCCCACAAAATTTTTTTGGCAAGGTTACCTTCTGAACTTCTTTGGCTTTTGCAATGTTTTCGCTCTTCTGTTGTAACATCTTTTCAATAGCTTGAAGGCCATTGTTAATAGTTTCTGCTTTTCTTTTCAGCACATACTGGGGAGAGCTCTGCAGGATTTCAAAGCTAACCTGTCACAGTAAAGAGAAAACAAGAGGGGAGATTACAAAGATCCGTTTGCTTCTGTGCCCCGCTTCACCAAAACCAAAACCATCCAAATATTTCATAGGTTTCTCTTGGTGAGCTCCTTAAAAACTCGTCAAACTGCTTGTCAAAAACAGAGGAATGGGATTACATTTGCTGGGAGAAGCAGGTTCAACATTTACATGTTGTTCAATAATTTCCCCTCGCTTAAAAATGACTGGTCTGGAACGGCAATCCCTGAAGAAACACACAGTGAGAGACTGCACCTCCCTGGGTGCTTCGCTTCGGCTGCCCCTGTTCTAATCCATAACAGAGGCTGATCATGCTGCAGTGTGGAAAGGGCCACATTTAGAAATCTGGAATGACACCTTTATGTCTCACCTGACAGGTATTACTTCCACCTAAGAAACAGGTGAACATGGGAGTGCATCACCATATAATGAATTTCTAAATAGAAATCTCGAAACTCATTACTAAAATAAAAAGGCTCTGAGCCCCATAAAGTATGTGGCACTTAATTTTATTCTGCAAACTCCACAGAAATGAAAAACTGGCACACTGGAGGGCCTGGCTTTGTACATAAAGAGAAAAACTCTCAAGTAACAGCCTGAGCACGGATCCAAGTGACACTGTGAGGTACCAGGTTACTACAGACTAGATGAAGCACAGGGGATGTGTTGCTCCTTCCCTTCCCTCCTGGAAGCAATGTTTTTTCTTCCTAAACCCTGCTAGCTATTAGGGTCAGCCAAGCACCAAGAAATTGTTAAATCACAGTAAATTCATGGTAAAAAGGAATTTTTTGGGCAGCTCTAGGATTTATGGGGCATACGCACATTGCACAGCTTTATGCTGTGTTGATCCAAAAGATTTTTAGTTAAGTAGTTATTCTGGATTGAAGCTCCTTATACTGAAATACTTTATCCTTTTGTGGGAAGAGGAATTAAGATCATTATTTAGTTAATAAATGATTTATCCATTTTTATTTCTTAATGTTATGAACATTATTTATTATTTATAGATTCCAACATGTAGTGTCAGACCAATATGATAATAACAATTATAAGGTACTGTATTGATAAAATTGCATCAATCAAAATAAATATATAGAGAAAAGAATTACAGGGCTCCCCTCAAATACTTGTGCTTATACAAAAAAAGCTATAAAGTCCGTACTTAGTGCCTAAGGCTCCTTGGAAAAAAAATCTTAAATTGTAATCACGAAACGCTTCACAATTACTACTACCCTGGAGTACACTAAATATGAAAAATTCTAGATGCTGGTAGTGCTGGCTTCCAAAATAGAAGAGAAACATGGATGAGTGACATAACACAGTTGGAAACGAGAAAGCAGATAAAGTACTGGCTTCCTTTCTTCAGAAAAAAACCACTGCATCTGTCAATACTCTGCTCAGTGGTAGGGTAGGATTTTAATTTCAAGACTTCTTACTGGGATTAATTTATTGTATTTTTCAGATAAAATGCAAGAGATCAAAAGCACTGTTTGTTTTCGTTTTTAGGCTAGCAGATTTAGAAGAAAGCAGAGTGCCTTTAAGATATGACAAGTTAATTCAATTTAACACATGCTGGTGTCTCCTAGTATGTAATTCAACTCATGCTCCGCTCCACTAGGAATTATTTTGTTTCCTAAATGCATTTTAAAAAATTCCAAGCTAGTTTACATTGTTTTCCACTACCTAAATGTGGAAAGCAAAACGTTATCTAGTTTCCAGTTATTTCACTCCAATGTGTAATGTGTGCATTGGGATAATCTGTCATGTCAGTAAAAGAAACAGTAAACAAAAAAAAAGAAACCCAACCCAAAACAATATATACTATTTTACTGCCATTTTCCTTCTCTCTCCAACCCTGTTGTTGGTTCTAAAAAGACTGGTTCTGTTTTGAAACAGGAACTACAAACCTAACCAAATATAAACTAATAAGCTGTAAGAAATATGTCTCTGAGTTTTTAATGTAAGATAAAATGAAAGAATAATCTGACAGACAGTAACAAGTAACTGGGTTTTGAAATTATTTTATTAAACTTTCAAGTTTTATCAAATTACCTGAGATTTAGCCTTTAAAATTAGCATTAAATTAATAATAGCATTATTATTACTGAAATAAGAGAACTGAAAGATTTTTATTTTTTTTACTTTTTTAAAGTAATACAAATGAATGGATAGCAATGATGATAATTATACCAGGCTAAAATTTCACCTCAAACTTAAAGTTTTAATCCTTTTTCCTTTCATTTCACTTTCAGTTAACTGTTTACACCCCCTGTAGACAGAAAACACTGCAAAAAGCAGAGGCAATGTTATTTAGTTATTTAAAGTTCCTGCCTGCTTTTAAAGGAATGCAACTGTGTCCTGATAAGTCGTATGAAGAACTATGTCCTGATACTCTACTGGTGTGCAAACTGGATTAAAAAAAAAATATATATATCCAGTTTCAAACTCCTCTTTCAACTCAGTTTTGAAAATACCTTCATGGTTAAGTTGTACAAACTTCCCAATCAACTTTGACTCTGGTTCAGTTTAAGAATCAGACTGGACAGAAGACAGGATCCATATCATATCCAAGACTATATTGCTAGTGGTTCTGCCTGCCCTTCTTTAGGAGAAGAGAAAAATACTATACTCACACTGCTTATTGTAAGGTTTTTCTAAAACAAAACACTTAGCATGAGGAATCTCTCCTCACACATATATTTTCCCAGGGAGGAAAATGCAAATGAAAATAATCAGTGTTTCAAGTTGAAATTTATAGTTACAACATCCATCAAATATTTCTGTGCATTATACATTACAAAAAGGTAAATACAAAAAGCACGTTAACAGTTACCTTTTCTTCTAGGTCTTGCAATACTTTTTTGCAGTCCTCCAACTGTGTTTCAATCTCTGCAGGAACTATTGTATACATCTCAGAATACTTGATCCGGAGTTTCTCCATTATATCCTTTAGAGTTTGACTTTCTTTACCAACCACACTCTGAACCTCCTACAAAATTAAGAATAACTTCAGTGATTTTACCCAGTTTTTTTACTGAGTGCAGATGCATGTGTATATATGTGCATATTTATATGCATACATACATATTGTGTTTTATATTTCCTGCCATTATTATGGTTTGAAAAAGTTGGTTTTTTGGAATCAAACCTAATTTGACTATCTCTGCAAGCAGATTAAAATTGAGAAATACTCACTCATTTAATCAAATGATGTGCTTCGACCTGTGAGAATTAATTAAACCTGATACTGCTCCATGTCAGGCCACTGACGCACTGGTGTTTATCGACAGGTATAGCAATGTAATCATTTCAAGTGCTCCTAGGAATAAACGTTAACCTTTGTGCTCTCCCCCTCTTGCCAAAAGTGCATTTGCTCTTTGAGAGACGTTTAATAGCCACCATTTATTCCTTCATTATTGTAAACACCACAAAGACCACAAAAAGCAACAGGTTCCAAGCCGAAGTGTCTGCTTTCAGGCCATTATGCAGAGCAGCACAGCAGGCTCCTTTTGAAACAGTAGTTTCCAGTTCTGCATGAAGAATGTAGGTTTTATGAGATAAAAGAAACTTGAACGACTGTCTACAGCCTGTGGCCTAGAAATAAAATCCAATCTAAGTCCTCTTGCAGAAAGAATGAAGAAGCTCATTTGTTTTGGAGCTTTTCTAGAATTTCAGATTGGAAAGTTCTGTTTGTTTGCTTTATGGGTTTTTTCCTCCAATGCTCAGCTGTTTGAGAAACTCAAGCTATTGGGGAAAATGATCTAAAGCTCTTGACAAACAATGAAAAACATTACAATTAATAACCTTTTCTTTCTGAATCAGAGGTAATGGTAATCCATTAACTCCTAGTCTCCACCTGGGAGTCTTTTCCATCACACAAATACAACACACAGAAGAAATACGTTAAGTCTGATTGATTTCCTGTCATCCCACCACAACAAGGTCTGATATTAAAAAAACTCAAAGCCAAGAAACAGCTGTGTGCCTAATTCCACTATAGAGCAGGCTGGTTTTGTCAAATGGTCAAATAAAGATTGTGCCAACATTTACAGGAGTTTACAGGTTTCCTGACTTGAACGTGAAAGAATCAGTTACATTAACCTGTAAAACAAATAGGTACTTCCCGTCAATAAATGCAATGGAGTCCCAAGTAATGCTATAGATTTTATAGAAACTAGGTTTTCTTTGGAAGCAGGGATGAAATCACCCTGCAGATTTTGGCTCACTAGTGTTTGCATTAGGTAAAATTAAGGAATTTTTCAATGCTTTCAGCTGCATTTTCACAAAAGGAACAGCCTTTCGGGGATATCCTGCTACGAAGAAATCTTTGGACAGGACTGCTGCTACCATTTGCTTGTTCTGAATGCTTCAGGAACAGGAACAATGTCTAAACCCAATTTTGGGTGAGTTTTAGGTGCTCAGAGTAGCATAGTTTGAATATCAGGCAAAAGAGAAGGTGTCAAGCCTCGACAGTGATAACGTTTCCTCTTGGATTCAAAGAGCTCAGTAGAAGAGCAGACCCACACTCATGCTGGCTCATGGGTTTTCCGAACTTCCCCAAGATGTAGTTAACATTCCCCTCTCATGCTAATCCCTAGGAAAATGCTCATATCTGCCACCATGATCTTTGGCTTCTGCATTTTTCCTAGCCCTTTGACAGCTTCAAGCATCCACCTCCTAAAGAAAATATGTGGTGGAGATACACAACTAGGTTTTATACAAGACACAGGAAAGAGAGACCAAATTTGTAATAGATTTTAGTAGGCTACAATAAATAAATGATAAAGTTCTATAGTTAAAAGATAGCTCAAATATAATTAAAATAATTTGTGATTAATATTTTAAAATTAAGATAGTAATATAAACACAATGATACAAAATTGAAACAAAATAATAAATAAACCCACATTCAGGAGTATGCTAGTTCATAAAGTCAACAATTCAAAGCAGGATAACAACAAGACGTTGAAATGATAGATATGTATAGACTGGGTTGCTGCAGAGTGCTGGCTGCTGCTGGTGGAGACTGTGGCCTTGATCACAACTTGATCTTCTAAAAAGCATTTACCAGGTTCACCTCCTGATGTGGCACATCTGAAGCTGCCCTGCTTAGGTATGCAGAGGGGGAAGAGGCACAAGATGTACACTAAGCAGTACTTCCTAAAAGGCATGCAACCAGCTGTGAATCCCTCTGCAATCTGGAAAGACATCTGTCTTCTAGCTCAACCACACAGAAGAGGAACAAAGACCAAGGTCCAGTCATATTCTGCTGAGCCAGATTCATTCTCTATAAGTCAATGCGCATATGCATATAACTTTGCCACTCATTTTAATTAGAGCAAGTTCAAGCCCCAGCATAAAATAGAACATATTCCAAATGCCCCTACACAATCATAGCTCCGTTACCAACCTCCAGTTGTCCTGCCCTTCCAGAAGCATCTTGGGATAACGCAGATGCAGCATTCTGTAACGCGTTTGTCACAGCACTTATTTCTTCAGTGATCTTGTTCCTCTCTTGAATCTCAGCTTGTACAGAATCCTTATGGCCTTGAGCTTTTTCATACAACCTATGAAAGATTTACAGTAAAAAAATACCAAGTGTTAGACTTTACACTAAGTAGGAGTAATCTAAGAGCATACTTAATACAGCTATTTTTAAAAATATATATCCAGAACCACATTTGTATGTATTTTTATATTATTTTCTTTAACTAAATCTTTGTTTCTGTCCTTCATTGTCTCAGTTTCTTCAAAAATCAATCTTCAGATATTGCTAGACAAAGTATGTTTGGTAGATCAAGTCAGATAGCATGCAGAATCAGAAAAACACTGGCAGAGCAGAAGATGAATGTCACAAAGATTTCCATGTCAGAAAGCAGGCATGGAGATGGGCGTGTACAATCACAGATTTGCAAATAAAAACTTTGAGGCAAATTTTGTACAGTGGCACTCAGTAAGGCAAAAAGTTGCACTGTTGCAAAAAGTACAAGGTCTGATTTTCCTAAGAGTGCAAGACCCACACATCTCATGTAAGTTCACAATTGACCAGCATCCCTTTTATATTTGAACACAAATTGCAGGCCACAACACGGCCAGGCTCAGGTCTTCTCCCTAACTATTATCTCCCAAAGCCCACGCTGGAGACAGCACTTGTCTGACCCAGTAGGGTATTCTTTTGAAGTGTAGTATAGCTTTCATATATTCTTCAATATTCCATAAAAGGCTGCGTTTATAAGTAGTCCTATGTCATATCTTCAGCAGAAATTTCACACAACTTACTTTTTACAGCGATCCTGCATTGCCTTTATCTCACATAAGGCAGGAAGGGCAGCTTCTGCTTCGGTATTTTCAGGTGTATTCAGAATGTTTCTTATTCGGTGAAGAAGTAAGAGTAAGAGGAGCTGTTGCTGGTTGATGTTCTCCTCAAATGAGTTCACAAAATCTAGTAATTCTAACAGTTCCTCTCTGGTGGCCTTTTCTTTCTCTTTAAGACTTTCTGGCTGTTCTTCCTGGAGCTTATCGAGAATTATTGTTTCTCGTTCCAGCTAAGTAAACAGCATGTCAAAAGCATGAGACAAAGTGCTTTTTTATTCCATCACCATAAGTTACATTATTCATTCACTCACACACTTGACTAAGTACTGGGAATTACACAGCCAGAGAGCTTGAGCCTCTGAAACGTGCCAAAACAATTTAAGCCTGCTTTAACAAAGCACATCACCACACACAGAGTTGTTCTGGGTTCAGAAAATTTGTACTATAAATACCGCCCTCATTTTTGACTCCGGGTTCAAGAAAGGCTGTGGATAACTGGCCAATCAGTGGGTGGGAAATTATATTCTGCACTGATCTCAGCCCTTTACATACCGCTTTACTGAGGGCCCCATCCCTACCACATTCCTCACAATTTGTTGAGCAACTCACCTCTTCATTGATGAATTTCCATTCCTGCTTTAGTTCTTCACAGTTAATTTCCAGCCCTTTTGCTGCCTCAAGCAGACCCAGCCAATTTTCCCACAGTACTGCTACAATCCTGCCCGGCGCCCTGTCACTTCCCTTGCGTAATCTCATCAGCTCTCCAGAGACCTGCCTCAGCTTCACAAGATCATCTTCAGCCGAGTCAATGCTGGAGACTAAAATCTAATAGGAAAAAACACCCAAGTAAATAAATAAAACAATACAGTCAGAAGTGGTAATGAATCATGGAATCATGGAATTGGTAGAGTTGAAAGGGACCTTCTAGAGATCATCCAGTCCCACTCCCCTGC